>PISX010003977.1:0-128466 GCA_004024625.1 Mellivora capensis
GCACAAGCATAGAGTGCCAGCCCAGGTCCCTTTTTCTGCTAAAATGGGAAAGTCAGAAAGGAAGGGATATTTAATTTAAGATGGACTGCAAGAATGATTTCCCTGCATTTTCTATCTTCTCAATTTGCCCTTTAAAGTAATTTGCATTAGAATGCACTGCTTTGTTTCTCCTTGCTCCCTTGTCTACCAGTGTCTCTGATGACCCTCAGGTTGGTTCTTAATGATCTTTCAGAAGCCCACATGAAGAAAGTAATGCATTTCTGATGGAGCAGGCAATGGAACTTCTAGCCTTAAGATTTTTCAGGGAGTTGCCTGATCTTGTCAGAAACTCTCAAATTCTTCCTTTCTTTCATGCTATTAGCAGCAAGATGTAAATCAAGCAAAACACTTATAAACTGCGAAAAAATATCTTTTCCACTCTCTTCTAAAATCTACCATCATCTCCAGGTAACACATGTATGTGTAGATTTTGAAGGTTTTCTATATCTGCACAGCTTTGTTATTAATTCATCCTTCAAGTTCATGCTGATAGAGAAGTCCACTGGCAACTAAAAAAAAAAAAAAGCTAGACACTGGGGAGAAACAGAAATTGACAAATCAGTTAAAATGGCAAATCTAAAATAAACATTCATTGATAAATAAGACCACATCCATCACAGGATTATTAATATATTTGGCTTTTTAGAATTCAGATATACTGAAGGTCTAAAAGATTAGATGATACACAGGAAATACTTTTTGCTGACTTGCCAGTAGATTTTACACCAATCATAAAAAAAATTAGTGAGTGCCGACAGATACTTAAACTTGAATTTTCTGTTTATAAAAGTAAATAGTGAGATAACAGTGACTTTTAACACATCAAGCATGGAACCTAGTTTAGTTCTCTTTTTCAACACATTGCCATTAAATCTTAAGATCAGTTGGAGTGGATTTTCATATGGGATATGACTGGTATCTTAGAGAAAGAGAGGCACAAAGGATTTAGAGATAAATACTCACTCTTCCTTACCCATATTCCCCAACACAGGCCAGTAAAAAATTATATCAGCCTTTTAGGGTTGATGCATTCTAAGGTGATCAACTTTACTCCTGTGTTTATATTGCTACTGTCTGTAGTTTATCAGGCATGGTGAGGTGCCTTGCCTTGCCTTTACCTTGGTAAAGGGAAACAAGATGGTCAGATTGCAAAACCTGTTGACTTTGATATCTGATCATGTCTAGACAGTAGATGGTCTTACCTCTTAGGATCATAGTCAAGTGCTTCATATCAATAATTTGAAATGAGGGAATATTTGCGGTGCTACACTGTCCTGTCATCCCTTGCTGTGTCGAACATCCATCCTTCCATATTCATTATGACCTGGTAACTCAGGAGGCTTAGTTATACTTGGTTTAACTAAAGTTTCTCAAGAAGGAACCAAGAGGGCTCATCAGCTTAAAATACTCTCTGTGGGCAAATGAGAAAAATGTTAATTACATTTTAAGCATCTAAAACAGTTGCCTAATTTGGATTCATTGTAATACAATTTGAATGCAATTGTCACATCTAAATTTACGTACTAAACCTGGTATCATTCAAATTTATATTAAGGGGAGGATTCAAGATGGAATCATTAATACTTTTTGAAGGAATGAGAAGAAAATGAAGTGACAAAGAGCAACAAAAGTCAGAGGTTAATAATACTGACCAAAAGGATAGTAATTCTGTCATATGTCAAATGTCATATACATTTGTATAAACATTAGTTTACCTACAGACTAATCCTATGGCATTAGATGAAGCAAACAGTGTTATACCCATTATAGAAAGGGGGACATTATGGGACGCCTGGGTGGCTCAGTTGGTTGGACGACTGCCTTCGGCTCAGGTCATGATCCCGGAGACCCGGGATCGAGTCCCGCATCAGGCTCCCAGCTCCACGGGGAGTCTGCTTCTCCCTCTGACCTTCTCCTCGCTCATGCTCTCTCACTGCCTCTCTCTCACTGCCTCTCTCTCAAATAAATAAAAAATCTTAAAAAAAAAAAGAAAGAAAGGGGGACATTAGATGATTTGATTAGATTCTTTTTAATAACAGAGCTAGGCCTAGAATTGAAACCTCTAGCTTGTCTATTTGAGTAGGCAATTAAAATACATCAAAGATTTTATTTATTTGTCAGAGAGAGGGAGAGCACACGCACGGGGAGCAGCAGGCAGAAGGAGAAGTGGGCTCCTTGCTGAGCGAGGAACCAAACGCGGGCCTCTCTCCCAGGTCTCTGGGATCATGACCTGAACTGAAGGCCAGCGCTTAACTGAACCACCCAGGTTGGCCTGAATAGGTAATGCAAGTACAACAAAACAAAAACAAGTCCTCTAGAAAATTAAAATAAACTGAGAAACAAACATTATTTGCTTCATTTCTAGACAATTGATAGTAATACAGAGTTATAGTTTCCTTTGTTTTTATACCATGCACTGGCTAGTGACTCTCTATGAAGTAGGAATTATTCCCACTTTTCAGATAATTTGCCAAAAGTTACATATGGTGACCACCAGAGGAAATATTATCAATATCCTATGAACAAACGCATAAACTAATAATAATAAAAACTCCTGTAGAACCTAGTGCCAAGATCTTGGTTTCTAATACCATTCTCCAAACAAAAGAACAAGGATTTTTTGGAAACTGGCTGATTCAAGGGCAGGGATTGGAAATAAATGAGATAAGTTTGGAGCATTTTGTAGAATCAGGAAGGAAGGAAGTGCCTTAAAAGAAAGAAAGAAAGAAAGAAAGAAAGAAAGAAAAAATGCACAACGATAGAGGTATGTCAAAGGGATACAGAAATCAATTAAGAATTCCCAATGCCCAACAATGAACAATTTGAACAGCAAAATAAAGTAATACCAGATTATAACCCAAAGTACAAAACAAATATCATGGGTCTATACTGATATAAATTAATGATGGAATAAATAAATAAATTGGAGGGAATAGATAAATCTCCTCTGCAGAAGACTCTAAATATTTTATATAGATAATTTGTACTCAGGGAAGTAGATCATAACTCATCACTTCTTCAGTGGGCCATGCACAGTGATTTCATTCCAAAGAGGGTACTGTGGAATGAAGGAAAGTAATTCTACAGTGGAGAAGCACTACCTTAGCCACGTGATCAAGCTTGATGTCACCAATAGTAAGTCTTGTCTCTGGCATGTACTCTTGGTATAATGTAATAGAATGGCTTTTTACCTTTGTGGTCTTCCAAAAACTGAAAGCCCCAGTCTAATCATGAGAAAATCTTCAGACAAAACCCATTGGAGTAACAGTCTACAAAATACCTGACCAGTGCTCTTGAAATACTCAAGGTCATTACAAATTTGGCTGAGAAATTATCCCAAACAAAAGGAGGCTAAAGAGACACAATAATTTCATGGAATGTGACATCAGAGATGAAAACCTAGAACAGAAAAAGGATACTAAGTAAAAACTAAGGAAATCTGAATGAAGTATGGTATTTAGTCAATAATAACACATCAGTATTGGTTCATTAATTGTGACAAATGTACCATCCTTATATAAGATATTAGCAAAAGAGGAAGGATATGAAATACATGGAAATGGCTATACCATCTTTGTAACTTTCCTTTATATCTAAATCTATTCTATAATAAAAAAGCTTATTTCAATAAACCTGTAGCCTTGGAATTAAAAAAAATGAGAAAAGCAAACCAAGTCAGAGGAAAATTCACTTACTCATTAGTTAATTTATCTGTTGATTGGTTTGTTCATTTATTGATATTTTTCATTATTCAACAAATATTCTTTCATGTATACTTTGTGGCAGTGTAGCCCTAGGTTATAAATTTTTCCTCAGTTTTACAGTGGGCATCTTCTCTCTCTAGTTACTGGCACTATTTTGGGAGTGAATTTTATACCCTGTTAAGTGGTAGCTGTGCAGTAGACTGAGGCCATTTGGCAGAATTCATAAAAGAAAGGAGAGAAGTATTGGAGGTAGGTGGCTACTTGAAGATTACTATGATTGGAGAATTTCCTATAACTGAATTTGATTAAATATTAAATTACATAGACTGGTCCATTGAAAAATGGCTTTAATTATTACTATTATTTTTTGACATGTTTTCGAATGCACTGTAATACTACTCAGAACTTACAATGACTACCTACTACTGGTTGACTATGCCATTATCAGTTTCTGATAGTGGCAAGTAGTTTAACCCCTTTAGGAAGCTCACCTGTTTTGGCCTGCAAAATAATTCAACAGAAGTTGATCTCATTTCCTAAGTCCCATACTTTAAAAGAAATGTTTGAATTATTCTCATGGTCATTTTGCTTTCCACCAAGAGTATACTCTGATAATCAAACTCATTTTACCACTGAAAAACACATTGAACACAAAAATGAAGCTCTTGAAGCATTTAGACACCCATTTATTTGGTAGTGACCACTGTAATGTTGATGAGGGAAACTAGAAATACATCCTCAGCTTGATATCTAATGGCTGTTCCCCAAGCCTGCAGAAAAACCACGTAGCATAAATCTGTGTTTTTTGAAAATATCACATTGTGTTCTTGAGGACTTCAGGATTGAAATGATCTCCAGTGTAAAATCTGTATGAGATGTATGGAACTCTCTACAAGGAATATTGGATTATTGCACTCTGTAGCTTTGAAAACCATCTTTCTTGGATGGCAGCAGAAAGCTTCAATATACTTGCATGAATTATAGATCATACCCAGTACTCTTGTTAAAGTAGCTACAGGATGCTTTTCTAAGAAAGACCCTTCAGCCTGTGGATATAGTTATGCATCTGTCACACTAAAGATTTGCCTTTGGAAATACCTTAGTATTCTAGACATTTTTCAATAAATTGAGAATAGTTCTCACAAGGTGATTTTCTTTTCTTTCTGTTTAGTATTCTTCTTTCAATTCTTAGAGAGGTACAGACATGTATTTAACCTGGAAATGAAATCATGGCTTTTAAACAATTAGCCCCAAAGAGGAATTGATTTCAAAGAAAGACTGTCTATGAAGGGGTGGGAGACAAAACCAACATTGATTCTGGAGTACAGCTTCTTAAGAGTTCAGACTTTTAGGTGCCTTAAAAAGAACAACTTTACTGTCAGTAGAGAAATGGGGTACATACAAATGAGAGGCTTCAAATCAACATACTCCTTTTTCAAAGACACAGACGAGCTTAATTCACATTATTTTCCATAACTTTTTTTTGACATTCTGTCTAAACACTGCATACAGATCCAGCATGGACACTTAGACCATGATCTTTTATCATTTTAGCTATTTTCTTTAGTGACAGACTAAACAAATAGTCAATTGGATTTTAGGAAGTACTTATTACTTAAAAGCTAATGAAATAAAATCAGACTCCCTGAGTATTTAAAGAGAAAATCCTTTAATGGAGAAATGGGATTTTATATTGTTCATCATATTCATTTTTACTGTAGCAAAGCTTTACTTTTTAATGCCTTAAAATGATTGTCCCATTAATTATAGTTGATAGCATCTACAAGGAAGGGGGCCAAATAAATTTGTATGATGTTAGATGGTGTAGAATTATAAAGTTTTTTTGAGGGGGTAGGGGAAAAGATAAACTACACTAGGTTTGCAGTCTTTTTAAATTATATTGTTTTGAAGGAATATTTTAGAGAGAAATTATACATTATACAGTGAAGTATGCAGAAACAGTGAATGCAGAGGACCCTACAGATTCTACCCTTTTCTCTGGAGTTAACTAGTTGTGTAATTGAAGGAAAGTTACTTAGTTTCTTTAACTTTAGCATTCTTAATTCTAGTAAGTTTTTCATAGACTTGTGAATGATTGAATTTTAGAATAATGGAGTTAAGAGAAACCTAAGTATAATTCCAGGGCATTCTCACTAAATCTTACTATCAAGAGCTATGTGAGTTGGGATCAGAAATATTAAAAAAAAATTCCAAAAAGAATAAAAAATGGGTGCTTTAAGAAAGTAATGTATGAAGTTCTAGTTTCAGCTCTAATATGCCAAGGGCTCAACAGTCACTTGTCAACCACTCCCATCCTTACAACAACAAAAAGAACAAAACGAAAATCAATCAGAGTATTGAGTTTAAGGCAGATCATATTCTTAAAGTCTGGAGAGACAAGGGAATACAGAGAATCACAACCAAGATCAATTTACCTGGAGCAGAGACACTGGAGTGAAGAACTGGTAGGAATGAATTGCTGAAAGTGGAGTGTGGACTCAGTTGAAACTTTAGGGGACTGAATCTTAAGGAAATTCTCACACTCTCATGTATTTTACCTTGAGGAAGCTCACCATATTTTCGTGGTGATGATCCTAGGAAAAACTCATATTTTGCTCAGGTGGAAGGAGAAAAGAACCCTTTTTGAAATACTCCAGGGCATTCTCCATAACAAAGGCTTAATCTTCAACTTTACAAGAACATTATTTTACCTGGGGGAGTGAGATTAGACCACAAAGGTATGAACTAGAAATTAGTAAAAGAAAGCAAGCTGGAAAATCCCAAAATATTTAGATCCCAAGCCATGAAATAAAATAATATGAAACCAGAGAGAAAGACAAACCCTAAGAGATTCTTAATCATAGGAAACAAAAGGAGGGTTGCTGGAGGGCAAGGAGGTATTGGGATGGAGTAACTGGGTGATACACATTGAAGAGGGCATGTGATGTGAGCACTAGGTATTATATAAGACTAATGAACCACTGACCTCTATCTCTGAAACTAAAATACATTATATGTTAATTAATTGAATTTAAATTTAAAAAATAAACAAAAAAACAACAGAAATCTAAACCACATACTTTTTTTTTTTAAAAAGATTTTATTTATTTATTTGACAGACAGAGATTACAAGTAGGCAAGAGACGCAGGCAGGGAGAGAGAGGAGGAAGCAGGCTCTCCGCGGAGCAGAGAGCCTGATGCGGGGCTCGATCCCAGGATGCTGGGATCATGACCCAAGCCGAAAGCAGAGACTTTAACCCACTGAGCCACCCAGGCGCCACTAAACCACATACTTTTAAATAACACATAGATCAAAGAAGTTTCAAGAAAAATATATGAATATTTTGAAGTAAATGAAATGTATTATACAACTTACCAAATTTGTGGGATACTCTGAAAGCAGTGCTTAGAGCAAAAATTACAGCATCAAATGTGTAAGTTAGAAAGGAAGAAATCAATCATCTGAACTTATACCTTAGGAAAGTAGAGAAAGAAGAGCAATTAAGCTTAAAATAAGCAGATAAAAGGACATAAGCAATCAATATAGTTAAAAACAGGAAGTAAGTAGAGAAAATAAATGAAACAAAAATCTGGTCTTGGAAATGATCAATAAAATTGATAAACCATAGCCAGGCTAACCAAGAAAAAAAGAAGGAAGACACAAATTACTAATATCAGAAAGGAAAGATGGGTCATCACTATTGATACGATGGACGTTAAAAGGATAATAAATATTGCAAACAAATCTGTGCTGACAAATTTGATAATTTAAATAAACTAATTCTTTGGAAGACATAACCATCAGTATTCATGGAAAGAATGACAGATTATCTAAATCTGTATCTACTAAAGAAATTTATAAATAATTAATAACGTTTCAAAAAAGAAAGTACCAGGCTCAAATGGCTTCCTAGTGAATTCTGCCAAACAATTAAGGAAGAAATGTTACAATTTCTCTATAATATTCTCCAAAAAAACAAGCATAGAATACACTTTCTAATTTATTTGATGAGGCAAGACTATTCTAAAGCATATCCCTGATATCCCAATACCAAGACTGGAGAAAGATATTACAAGTAATGAAAATTACAGTCAACTATACATTATGAACATTTGAACAATTTTTAGATTAAAAAATTCTCAACAACATATGCAAATTAAGTCCAACAATGTATAAAAATAATTATATTTCATGATATGTGGAATTTATTTCAGGTATGCAAGACTGGCCCATCATTCAAAATTCAAAATCAACTAATTTGATTCATCACATTAACCAACTAATGAAAAACCATAATTAACTGATGCAGAAAAAACATTTGACAAAATTCAAGATCCATTTTTTTTAAGATTTTCTTTCTTTATTTGACAGAGAACACAAGTAGGCAGAGAGGCAGGCAGAGAGACAGGCTCCCTGCTGAGCAGAGAGCCCAATGCGGGACTCCATCCCAGGACCCCAAGATCATGACCTGAGCTGAAGGCAGAGGTTTTAACCCACTGAGCCTCCCAGGTGCCCCTCAACATCCATTTTTGATAAAAACTTTTAGAAAACTAAGAATAGAGGGGTACATCCTCCACTTGATGTAGAACATACAAAAAAATACAACTATCATCAAACTTAGTTGTGAGAAACTGGATGCTTTCCTTCTATGATCAGGAGCAATGCACAAATATTCCCTCTTGACACTGTTATTCTAAAGCCTGCTGGTAATCCTAGCTAGTGCAATAACACAGGAAAAGGAAATAAAATGTATAAAAATTGGGAAGAAAAAAATGACTTTGTCTCTATAAAATAAATTTGCAGATAACAGATGAACATGTCTATTTAGAAAATTTCCAAGATTCACCATCAGCAACCACCTCCACCCCCCAGGAACTAATAAGTAATTATAGCAAAGGTGTAAGATACAAGGTTAATATATGTAAGTCAGTTACTATTGTATATACGAGCAATGAACAATGGAAAATTGAAATTGAAAATATTATGAAATTTTAAAATTATGAAAATTGAAAAATTATACATTATATATTTGCAGCAAAATAGAAATAGTAGATAGAAACCAAGCAAAATATGAGGTCTATGTTATATATGGAAAACTATAAAATTCTAATACAGGAAATCAAAAGAGACCTAAATAAATGGAGAGGTGGTTTATGTTCCTGGATAGGAAGACTTAATATTGCCAAGAAATCAATTGTTCCAAAGTCCTTTGTAGATTCAAGGAAATCCCAATCAATTCCTAGCAAGCTATTTTGTGGATATTGGCAAACTGATTCTACAGTTTACATGGAAATGTAAAAGACCTAAAATAGCCAATACAATACTGAAACAAAAAAAGAGTATAGTTTGGCAAATAACACTATCTGACTTCAAGAAGTACTATAAAGCTGCAGTAATAAAGACAGTGTGATTGGGACGCCTGGGTGGCTCAGTTGGTTGGGCAGCTGCCTTCGGCTCAGGTCATGATCCCAGCGTCCTGGGATCGAGTCCCACATCGGGCTCCTTGCTCGGCAGGGAGCCTGCTTCTCCCTCTGCCTCTGCCTGTGCTCGCTCTCTCTCTCTCCCTCTGTCTCTGACAAATAAATAAATTAAAAAAAAAAAAGACAGTGTGATATTGGTAAAAGAGTAGACAAACAGTTCAATGGGACAGAAGAGCCCAGACATAGACCCCAGCAAATACAGTTAATTGAACCTGTACAATACGCAAAATTAAACTGAGAAAGGATAATTTTTAAAATAAATGTTCATTGAAAAGTTGGGCAACTGTATGTAAAAAAAGAATTTAGACACAGACCTTATTCTTCTCACAAAAATTAACTCAAAATGGATCAGAAGTCTAAATGTAATACGAAAATGCTAAGAATTTTAGAGGATAACATAGGAGAAAATCTAGTTGTCCATGGGTTTGGCAATGAGGTTTTAGATATAGTATCAAAATCATGATCTCTGAAAGAAAAATTTATACCTTGTATCTTACTCAATTTAAAAGCTACTTCTCTGTAAATGATTATCTTTTAAGTTAATGAAAAGCCACAGATTGGGATAAGATATTTTTAAAACATATATTTTTAAAAATAGGTATCCCAAATACAGAAAGAACTCTATGTAGTAGGCAAAAGATCTGAACAGGCAGCTCACCATAAGATATACAAATGGTAATTAAGCATATGAAAAATGCTCATATATCATATGTTATTAGGGAATAGTAAACTAAAACAACAATGAGATCTCTTTCCTATATACATATTATAATGGCTAAATTCCAAAAGACTGGCAATACTGAATACCATTAAGAATTCAGACCAGTAGGAGCTCTCATGCATTACCAGTAAGAAGGTGAAATGATACAGCTAATTTGTAAGATACTTTGTCAGTTTCTTACAAAGCGAAACACAGTCTTACCATATAATCTGCAACTGTGCTCCTAATTAAGTTGAAACCTAGTTAACTTAAAAATATATAAATACACAAAAACCAGCATACAAATGTTTATAGATGGTTTATTCCTAGTATCAAAAACTGGAAGCAACCAAATGTGCTTCAGTAGATGAAGGAATAAACCATGTGAATGTACATTCTTACAATGGAATATTATTTGGCAATAAAAAAAATGAGTCATGGAAAGATATGAAGGAAACTTAAATGCATTTTTGATACATGGAAAAAGTGTCTGAAAAAGCTATATATTGTATGATTCCAATTATGACATCCTTAGATACAATAAAACTAGAGACAAAAGAACAGTGATTGACAGGGTTTGGGGAAAAGGGAAGAACAGGTAAAGCACAGAGGACTGGGGGGCTATGAAATTATTCTGTAAGATATTGTAGTTCTGGATACATGATATTATGCTTTTTTCAAGAGCCATTGAACTTTACAACATAAAGAATGACTGTAATATATATAAATTTAAAATATAATTTAGGAATTCAAGGGATCCGGGGAACACTGAAGATTTGATAAGAAAATCTAAATGTATTACAAAGTGTGAGGTAACCTTATTGAGGTGGAGAGAGTAAAAGATGCTAGTCTAAATAACTTTGGAGATGAATAGTTTGGACGACTAAAGGCAAAGGAACCACACAAAGGGAACTGCACAAAAGCACTGTACTCCACTTGATGCCATTGTATCATGAGATTCTGGGTAATAATTCTGATACTGTTATACATGTATATTGAATATGAACAATTAAGTCAAAAATGGAAGCCAGATTTTTCATGGCTGGAGTGGGGATGTATGGATAACTAGGGGAGGAGCTTAGAATGATCAATGTGATAATGGGTTAAACTTGGAGACATCAGAAGGAAACTCTGTTGAACTTAAAGTAGATACAAATTGTTACATATGGAAACCTTTATAGATATGTGTATATACATGGGTTAATGTACATACATATATTTTTTTGCTCTGTAAACTGAGACGGCCTAAAAGAAATGACACCTCAGTAGCAATGAGCACACTTAGCAGGCAGATCTTGGCTTTTAATGCCATTTTATCATAAAGGTAACAAAGGCTCCTTAGTGATTTGACTGATTATAAGCCAGGAGGGGAAAATATACAAGATGAGCCTGAAGCATCTTGTACCCCAGAAAGTAAGCAAGGGTCAGAAAAATATATACCATATTGATGGTGGTATGTGAAAGGAAAACAGGAGCTTACTACAAGAGCTCTCAATGATCAATGCTGGGAAAATTTGAGCAAGAAAATAAACAAAATAGCACTGGATTATAACTCAGAGTATGAAATAAATATTCATGAAGAATATACATAATACAAATGATAGTTAAATTAATAAGTAGAGAGAGAATAGATAAGTCTCCTATGCAGAAGAAATTCAAATAGGTTATGTAGGTATTATACCTTGAAGAAAGGGAACCCAAACTCCCTATTCTTTGTGAGCTGTGCATCACAATTTCCTTCCAAAAGTACGGTATGGAAAGGTGGGGAAAAAGGAGTAAATTTACAGTGTAGAAACCTGACAAACACTGCTTCATCCAGGTTTTCAAGGTCAATATCAATAGCCATAAATCATGTGGATCATATGTACACTGAGTATAATGTAATGGAAACACCACTTTGTCTCTGTGGCCTTTCTCTCCAAAATTTGTAACCTCAGTGGAATTGTGAGTAACATATCTGACAAACCTGGTAGAGGAACATTCTGCAAAATACATCACTAGTACTCTTCAAACTATCAAGGTCATCAAAACGAAGAATGTCTAAGACACTGTCCCAGCCAAGAGGAGCCCAAAGAGATAAGAAACTAAGTGTAATATGGTAGCCTGGGTGAGATTCCTGAAACAGAAAAGGACATTAGGTAAAATTAAGGAAATCTGAATAAAATATGGGATTTAGTTAATAACACATCAGGATTTGTTTTATAATTATGACAAATGTGCCATACTATTGTAAAGTATGAACAGTAGTGGTAACTGTATACAGAGCTGGCTGGGGAGAAGATGTGGGAATTTTCTATACTGTCTTCTCAGTATTCCTGTAAATCTGACACTGGTTAAAAAATCAATTAGTAAAAAAACCATTTATTGTCTTTGAGAAAATTTGGTACATAATGATATTAACTTATGGTACAGCTTAGAAGAGTAATCAACATTTTTGTTATTATTTGATTAAATTCCTAATTTAAGTAGCGGTTTAAAGATGAACTGCTCTACCCAGCCCATTCACAATGTGATTTGATTTACAAATATTTTACTTGCAAATATATAAGTCTACAGTATCATAGCTATTGGGCAAATTGAGGCATTCCTGAATGGAAATGATTGACATACACAGAATTTTTCAAGAGAATCTAGCTAAGTATATCTTGTGTGTGATGCTTTAGAGGACACAATTTATTCAAAATTTAAGCATCTCCTACCAAAATTCTGTACTTGTAGGTTATCGTAATCAGTGATGAGTACACGTACATTGAATTCTACACAGTGTTATAATCAAGACATCTTGGATGAATTCTGTTATGAAATAAGTTATTTTAAGTAGTGTTATAAGTTTAAATCCTAACATGCTAATGTACTAAAAATGAATTATACAAAT
This sequence comes from Mellivora capensis, assembly GCA_004024625.1. Classification (NCBI taxonomy): domain Eukaryota; kingdom Metazoa; phylum Chordata; class Mammalia; order Carnivora; family Mustelidae; genus Mellivora; species Mellivora capensis. The sequence continues at coordinate 12,800 of PISX010003977.1, forward strand.
TGCTTAATTTCCATATATTTTCTTACTTATAAAGTGAGTTATTAAGATACTAACCGCTTTTTTTTCTGTATAAATAAGACAATCAGTGTAAAGCTCTGAGCACCAAGCTTAGCATTTTTTAATATTAGTTGTTGATACTATTATTACCTTGTAGTGCCTAAAACATGTAAGGGATTAAAAACAGCATAGGAGATTTATAATACTTTACATTTGCAGAGACCCCTTGGGCTTTCTAAATGCTTGATGCATGGGAAAGCACCTTAAAAGCCTCTAATGTTCTTTGCAAATGTAAGAAGTTAATATTTTCTTAGGGTTTTTGCAGCTCACATCAACTTCACAATGGTTCTAAGGTCTGCAGGGAAAATATCTGTCTTGATTTTATAGATGAGGCATTGACATTCACATGATTTTCCAGCTCCATCCCTCACCTTGACTCTCCCATCTTGGAGTAGTCACTTAGCCTCTCTGAGGATGAGCTTCTTCAGTTATAAAATAGAGGTATTGCCGTTTACATTTGGGATGGTTTTTGAGTGAGCTAATGCACATTATGCACTTAGCTTCATACCTTATTTTCTAAGATTTCTGTAATAATAATTATTACTAATAATTATTACATAATATGTAAATAATATTTATTATATATAGGGACACCTGGGTGGCTCAATCAGTTAAGCAGGTGCCTTCAGCTCAGGTTATGATCCGAGGGTCCTGGGATCAAGTCCCACATTGGGCTCCTTGCTCAGTGGGGAGCCTGCTTCTCGGCCTCTGCCTGCCACTCTGCCTGCTTGTGCTCTCTCTCTCTCTGACAAATAAATAAGTAAATTCTAAAAATAATAATGATATTTATTATATGTAATTATTGTCACAGCAATTTTAGAAATAAGGCATGAATCTAAGTGCTTACTGTGCATTAGCTCACTCATAATTAATAATTATTATATATAACAATATTTATTATTATTATATTTCTGTTGTCTGTTTTTCTACAACCAGTTGTCTCTCAAGGGCAGGCAAGAGTGGGTGGATAGAGAGACAAGATCACCATCTAAGTTTCATCATTCAAGATTGAATTTGAGCAGAGAATTGTGGCTTCTAGATCTCAGATTTTATTTACTTTAAAAAATTTTTAAATTTATATTCAATTAGCCAACATATAGTACACCATTAATTTCAGATCTAATGTTGAATAATTTATCAGTTGTGTATAACACCCAGTGCTCATCACATCACGTGGATCTCAGATTTTATTTATTGCTGTAGCATTCTATTGAACACCTCCCATAGCCAAGCTCTGGATGAGGTACAGTGACCTATGGAAAGATGAATACAACCTAATTTTTGCTCTCAATGAGAGAAGACAACTGTAATAAATAACTTAAAGGGAGAGGATGTAACAAGGTTGTAGGAGCAGACAGGATCACTTTATCCTCTATCAGGTAAGAAAGCATGCTGGAATAGGTGGCCTTTGAATGGGGCTTTGAACAAGAAATAGAATTAGTGTGGCATGAAATTGTGATTTCAATTGAGTGGCAGACTGAATTTCATTCTTCCAATAATTATTTAAGAAATCATTATTTTAATGATAAAGATAAATGAGCTACAGGGTCTGTCCTGCTCCTACATGTGTCCCCACAATGTTAATTAGTTTAAATGCAGTTGTAAATAGGGAATGAGGTCAGTTTAAACATGAAAGCAATGTTGGAGTCATAGGTGCTTTATTTTCAGGTAAGGAGAACTGGAACAATGTCAACAACTATAACCTTCAAGAGGAAAAGGAAACGCCTTCAGTTCTGTGCTCTGCATACAGGAGATTTCAATTCCATTGTTTCCTTTCCATTCCATTACTTTTCTTTTCTTTCCTTTCCTTTTCTTTTTTTTTTTTTTTGTTCAATTTCATTTTAAAGAAAATTAAAAATAAATGCCTATATCCAACATCCTCCCCGTCAAACTTGCTGAGCTCTTATAACATGTTGCCTTTCCATATGTGCCCACCTTAGCAACAGCCTTGCTTTCCATGGGCACTGACTCTGCCCACAAGCCAGGATCACTCTCACTGAGCTGTATTCTTAAGTTGTTCAAATTCTCTTCCAAGGTGCCAATTGTTGTTTTTCTTATTGATTTGGTTATGAGGTTGAATAGATTTGTGGTACCATGATGGTTTTTTCCCTCACAGGTGCATTATTTTTCATTTCTATTTTATTTCATTTCATTTTATTTTATTTTGGTTTATTTTATTTTATTATTTTACTTTATTTATTTTATTTTAAACATATAAAGTATTATTTGCCCCAGGGGTACAGGTCCATGAATCATCATTCTTAACAGAATTCACAGCACTCACCATAGCACATACCCTCCCCAGTGTCCATAATCCAGCCACCCTATCCCTGCCCCCCCACCCCAAACACCCCAGCAAGCTTTCATAAGATTAAGAGTCTCTTATGGTTTGTCTCCTTCTTAATTCCATCTTGTTTCATTTTTTCCCTCCCTACCCCCCATAACAACCCACCCTGCCTCTCAAATTCCTCATATCAGAGAGATCATATGATAACTGTCTTTCTCTAATTGATTTATTTCGCTTAGCTTAATGGCCTCTAGTTCCATCCACGTCATTGCAAATGGCAACATTTCATTTCTTTTGATGGCTGCATAGTATTCCATTGTGTATATATACCACATTGTCTGTATCCCTTCATCTGTTGATGGACATCTAGGTTCTTTCCATAGTTTGGCTATTGTGGACATTGCTGCTATAAACATTCGTGTGCACATGCCCCTTCAGGTCACTGCATTTGTATCTTTGGGGTAAATACCCAATAATCCAATTGCTTGGTTGTAGGGTAGCTCTATTTTCAACTTTTTGAGGAACCTCCATACTGTTTTCCAGAGTGGCTGCACCAGCTTGCATTCCCACTAAAAGAGTAGGAGAGTTCCCCTTTCTCCACATCCTCGCCTACATCTGTCATTTCCTAACTTATTAATATTAGTCATTCTGACTGGTGTGAGGTGGTATCTCATTGTGGTTTTGATTTGTATTTCCCTGATGCCGAGTGATGTTGAACACTTTTTCATGTGTCTGTTGGCCATCTGGATGTCTTCTTTGCGGAAATGTCTGTTCATGTCCTCTGCCCATTTCTTGATTGGATTATTTGTTCTTTGGGTGTTGAGTGTGATAAGTTCTTTATAGATTTTGGACACTAGCCCTTTATCTGATATGTCGTTTGCAAATATCTTCTCCCATTCTGTCAGTTTTCTTTTGGTTTTGTTGACTGTTTCCTTTGCTGTACAGAAGCTTTGGATCTTGATGAAGTCCCAATAGTTCATTTGTGCCCTTGCTTCCCTTGCCTTTGGCGATGTTTCTAGGAATAAGTTGCTGTGGCAGAGGTGGAAGAGGTTGCTGCCTGTGTTTTCCTCAAGGATTTTGGTGGATTCCTGTCTCACATTGAGGTCTTTCATCCATTTGGAGTCTATTTTTGTGTGTGGTGTAAGGAAATGGTCCAGTTTCATCCTTTTGCATGTGGCTATCCAATTTTCCCAACACCTTTTGTTGAAGAGACTGTCTTTTTTCCATTGGACATCCTTTCCTGCTTTGTTGAAGATCAGTTGACCATAGAGTTGAGGGTCCATTTCTGGGCTCTCTATTCTGTTGCATTGATCTATGTGTCTGTTTTTGCGCTAGTAACATACTGTCTTGATGATGACAGCTTTGTAATAGAACTTGAAGTCTGGAATTGTGATGCCACCAACTTTGGCTTGCTTTTCAACATTCTTCTGGCTGTTTGGGGACTTTTCTGGTTTCATATAAATTTTAGGATTATTTGTTCTATTTCTTTGAAAAAAATTGATGGCATTTTGATAGGGATTGCATTAAATATGTAGATTGCTTTAGGTAGCATAAACATTTTCACAATATTTGTTCTTCTAATCCATGAGCATGGAACATTTTTCCATTTCTTTGTGTCTTCCTCAATTTCTTTCATGAGTACCTTATAGTATTCTGAGTACAGATTCTTTGCTTCTTTGGTTAGATTTATTCCTAGGTGTCTTATGCTTTTAGGTGCAATTGTAAATAGGATTGACTCCTTAATTTCTTTTTTTTCTGTCTTGCTGTTGGTGTATAGAAATGCAACTGATTTATGTGCATTGATTTTATATCCCGACACATTACTAAATTCTTATATGAGTTCTGGCAGTTTTGGGTTTTCCACATAAAGAATCATATCATCTGCAAAGAGCAAGAGTTTGACTTTTTCTTCCCTGATTCAGATGACTTTTATTTCCTTTTGTTGTCTGATTGTTGAGGCTAGGACTGCTAGTACTATGCTGAATAGCAGTGGTGATAATGGACATCCCTGCTGTGTTCCTGACCTTAGGAGAAAAGCTGCCAGTTTTTCCCTATTGAGAATGATATTCATAGATGGTTTTGATGATATTGAGGTATGTATCCTCTATCCCTACACTGTGAAGAGTTTTGATCAAGAAAAGATGTTGTACTGGGCACCTGGGTGGCTCAGTTGGTTAAGCAATTCCCTTCAGCTCAAGTCATGATCCTGGAGTCCCGGGATCGAGTCCCACATCAGGTGCCCTGCTCAGCAGGAAGTCTGCTTCTCCTGCTGACCTCTCATGTTCTCTCTCTCATATTCTCTCTCACTCTCAAATAAATAAAATCTTAAAAAAAAAAGAAAGGATACTTTACTTTGTCAAATGCTTTTTAAGCATCTATTGAGAGTATCATATGGTTCTTATTAGTTTTTATATTGAGGTATTGTATCACATTGATTGATTTGTGGTTGTTGAACCAACCTTGCAGCCCAGGAATAAATCCCACTTGGTCATGGTAAATAATCCTTTTAATATACTGTTGGATCCTATTGGCTAGTATTTTGGTGAGAATTTTTGCATCCATGTTCATCAAGGATATTGGTTTGTAATTCTCCTTTTTGATGGGGTCTTTGTCTGGTTTTGGGATCAAGGTAATGCTGGCCTCATAAAAAGAGTTTGGAAATTTTCCTTCCATTTCTATTCTTTGGAAAAGCTTCAGGAGAATAAGCATTCTTTAAATGTTTGGTAGAATTCCCCTGGAAAGCCCTCCGGCCCTGGTTTCTTGTTTGTTGAGAGATTTTTGATCCTTCTTCCATCTTCTTACTGGTTATGGGTCTGTTCAGGTTTTCTATTTCTTCCTGGTTCAGTTTTGGTAGCTTCTATGTCTCTAGGAATGCATCCATTTCTTCCAGCTTGTCAAATTTGCTGGTGTATAGTTGCTCATCATATGTTCTTACAATTGTTTGTATTGTTTTCATGTTGGTTGCAATCTCTCCTCTTTCATCCATGATATTATTAATTTGGGTCTTTTCTCTTTTTGATAAGTCTGGCCAGGGGTTTATCAATCTTACTAATTCTTTCAAAGATCCAGGTCCTAGTTTTGTTGACTTGTTCCACTGTTCTTTTGGTTTCTATTCCATTGATTTCTGCTCTGATCTTTATTACTTCTCTTCTCCTGCTGGGTTTAGGCTTTCTTTGCTGTTCTTTCTCCAGCTCCTTTAGGTGTAGGGTTAGGCTGTGTACTTGAGCCCTTTCTTGTTTCTTGTGTGGCAATATACTTTCCTCTCAGGACCACCTTTGCTGTGTCCCAAAGATTTTAAATAACTGTTTTTGGGGCGCCTGGGTGGCTCAGTGGGTTAAAGTCTCTGCTCAGGTCATGATCCCAGGGTCCTGGGATTGAGCCCCACATCGGGTTATCTGCTCAGCAGGGAGCCTGCTTCCGCCTCTCTGCCTGCCTCTCTGCCTACTTGTGATCTCTGTCTGTCAAATAAATAAACAAAATCTTTAAAAAAAATAATTGTTTTCATTTTCATTTGTTCCATGAATTTTTTTAATTCTTTACTTTCCTGATTGACCCATTCATTATTTGGTAGGATTCTCTTTGGCCTTCATTATTTTGAGTTCTTTCCAACTTTCTTCTTCTGATTGAGTTATAGCTTCAGAGCGTTGTGGTCTGAAAATATGCAGGGAATGATCCCAAGCTTTTGGTACTGGTCGAGACCTGATTTGTGATCTGGGATATGATATATTCTTGAGAATGTTCCATGTACACTAGAGAGGAATGTGTATTCTGTTGTTTTGGGATAGAATGTTCTAAATATATCTGTGAAGTCCGTCTGGTCCACTGTGCCATTTAAGGCCTTTATTTCCTTGTTGATCTTTTGCCTAGATGATCTGTCCATTTCAGTAAGGGGGGTGTTAAAGTCCCCTACTATTATTGTATTATTGTTGATGTGTTTCTTTGATTCTGTTATTAATTGGTTTACATAATTGGCTGCTCCCATGTTAGGGTCATAGGTATTGAAAATTGTTAGCTCTTGTTGGACAGACCCTTTCAGTATGGCATAGTGTCTTTCCTCATCTCTTATTATAGTCTTTGGCTTAAAATCTAATTTATCTAATATAAGGATTGCCACCCCAGCTTTGTTTTGTTGTCAATTAACATGGTAAATTATATTCCACCCCCTCACTTTAAGTCTGGAGGAGTCTTTGATCTAAAATGAGTTTCTTGGAGTGCCTGGGTGGCTCAGTGGGTTAAGCCTCTGCCTTCCGCTTGGGTCATGATCTCAGGGTCCTGGAATCAAGCCCTGCATTGGGCTCTCTGCTCAGCAGGGAGCCTGCTTCCCTCTCTCCCTCTGCCTGCCTCTCTGCCTACTTGTGATCTCTCTCTCGTCAAATAAATAAATAAAATCTTTTAAAATAAAAAATAAAATAAAATAAAATAAAATAAAATAAGTTTCTTGCAGCCAGCATACCGATGGATCTTCTTTTTTGTATGCATTCTGATACCCTGTGTCTTTTGATTGGGGCATTTAGCCCATTTACGTTCAGGGTAACTATCGAAAGATATGAATTTAGTGCCATCATAGTCCCCATAAGGTGACTGTTACTGTATATTGTCTCTATTTCTTTCTTCTGTTCCTTTCTCTCTTCTCTTTCTTCTTCTTCTGGAATCCCAATTATTCTGATATTGTTTTGTCTTATGGTATCACTTATCTCTCGAATTCTCCCCTCGTGGTCCGGTAGTTGTTTGTTTCTCTTTTGCTCAACTTCTTTATTCTCCATCATTTGGTCTTCTATATCACTAATTCTCTCTTCTACCTCATTTATCCTAGCAGTAAGAGCCTCCATTTTTTATTGCACCTTGTTAATAGCTTTTTTTAAATTTCAACTTGGTTAGATTTTAGTTCTTTTGTTTCTCTAGAAAGGGATTCTTTAACACCTTCCATGCTTTTTTTCAAGCCCAGCTAGCCCCTTGATAATTGTCATTATGAACTCTAGTTCTGATATATTCCTAATGTCTGTATTGATTAGGTCCCTAAGCATTGGTACTGCCTCTTGTTCTTTTTTTTTTTTTTTATGGTGAGTTTTTCCACCTTGCTGTTTTATCCAGATAAGAATAGATGAATGAGAGAACAAAATACTAAAGGGTTAGCAATGACCCCAGTAAAATATATGTTAACCAAATCGGAAAAGACCCAAAACTGGGGGAAGAGGAATGGGGGAGAAAATAAAAAGGAAAAATATATAGAGAGAGATTAGACTGGTGAATAGAACAGAGACACACACTTGATTTTGGGTGTATTTTGTTCTGTTAGAAGAAACTACCTCCTAAAATTTTAATGAAAGAAAAACATATATATATACAAAAATAAAGGTAAACAGGATGAAGGGATGCAATATGACTATAAAGATGAAAATTAAAAATTCTAAAAAAGAATTAATAAGATAAGAAGTTGGTTAAAAGAGAAAAAAAAGTGGAAGAAATGTGATCAGGCTGGAGACTAGAACAAAGCTATTTTGTTCAAAGCACTAGATTTAGGGTATATTTTGACCTATTAAAAGAAATTGTATCCCAAAATTTTAAAGAAAAAAAACCCTATATGTATACAAATAAATAAATAAACAAAACCAAGGTTAAATAAATAAATAAATAAATAAATAAATGGTTAAATACAATGAAGGGATAAAATATGACTATTTTAATAGTAGCTGAATAATCTGCTTGGGTTCACCCCCAGGAGCTTTTGTTCCCTGAACACTTTCCACAGAGTTTTGGAGGATGGGAATGAAGATGGCAGCCTCCCAATCTCCGGCCCAGAGGAGCTGAGAGCTCAGCACCCCACTCCTCAGTTTGCCCTCAGAGAAAAGCGGTCAGTCTGTCCCATCTCCCTGGTCTCCAGCCACACTCTAAGCTCACCTGGCCTGTGACTGAGTGTTTCTATCTCTAGTGCAAGGCCCCATTTAGAGTCTCCAATCCCAGCAGGTTCCTGCAGCACACTCTCACACCACTCCTCCTGGAGGAGAAAGGAGGGGGTCTCCCTGGATCTGCCACTTGTGGGGTCCCTGCTCAAAGAGTAGTGGTCTGACTGTGCCTCAGATCATGGTTTAAGGTAATCCCAAACTGAGAGCTCAGTGCTTGGCTTAGTCTCTGCAGTTGGCTTCCCTACTCTGATACCTGGGAGCTCTGCCACCCTCAGATACCCCTGGTCTTTTTGTGATCCCTTGGGTTCTGAGACCACACTGTCCCTGCCAGGGCAGCACCCCTGCTTAGCCTCTGAAGCAATGTCCTCAGTGGAGTAGAGTTCTGAAAGTTCCGACTTTGTTTCCCACCGCTCTACTGCTTGCCTGGAGCCAGCCCTTCCACCCACGGTCTACCTTCCTGGTGCTTCAGATTCACTTCTCTGCACATCTTACCTTCCAGAAAATTGTCGATTTTCTATTCCTAGAATTGCTGCTCTTCTTCTCTTCTATCGCCTGTTGAGTTTGTAGGTGTTGAGAATAGTTTGGTAACTATCCAGCTGAACTCCTGGGACCTGATGATATTTTAGTCTCCTACTCCTGTGGTATCTTGCTCCTCCCATTTTATCTATTTTATAGAAGACAGAAGTTTTGTTTAGACTCATATATCTTGTACCACATAATAGCATCTTTAGGTCTTGGTAGGAAGAAACCTCTGGGCCCCAGGCTTTAGAGGCCCTCCTCTGGCTCTCTACAGGGTGAGAGTTCATGTAGCAAGTGGTTTTGTCTACATGGAGCTTGTACATGATCATCTAGAACAAGCTGTTGATACCTGGACATAGAATTCCCCACCCAGTTGGTCCTGCTTCTATTTACAGAGCCTCCATGAGCTCCTACCTCAATCTCTCTTGCCTTGGATAGACCATACTGCCTATGGGGCAGACCTACACCTGCAGGGCATTTGAGGGCAGTTATGAGCTGATGGAGTATGGGTGCACAGGCCCTCAGGGTATGAAATGCAACTGTGTGGGTGAGAGAAGGATGAGGAGACCAGGGCTTGGGGGATGGAGGATGGCTCTCCCCATGTTACCACTTTCTGCTTCAGAACACCAAGGACTGTGAGAATTCTAGAGTCAAACCTGATCTTCTGTGTCTTTATGAGGATATACTTGCCAATGTAAGAAGAAAGAATGTATTAATATTTATTGTGCTAAGAGAGATTTAAATATTTAGCTATATGATCTGTGGGCCTCCACTTGTACTCTTACTCTGGATCCTGTCAGGGTTTGGGGTGGGCCTTGTTAACAGCAAAAGTACCCATGCTAGGAAATTGGGCACCAGAGACATGAACTTTCCATCTAGTTTGAATGAGCCTCCAACCTAGCTAAAAATGTATAATGGATTTAAAGGAAATGGTAATGTAAATTAGAATAGTTATTTCCAGTGATTTTCACAGCGCTGTCCAGGGAAGTTTATTAATATTGCTGTTATTATCCTGGTGATCAGTACCCCTCACCTCTTCCCCTGCACCTCTCATTCTGGTGAAAACAAGGCTGATCAATATCCCTCACCTCCTCCCCCCATACCTCCTATTCTGGTGAAAACCATAGGTTAGCTACATGACTCACTCTGGGCCAGTCCTTGTCTTTCTAGGACTTTCTTGACTGGAGGTAGCAGGATCATTCTTCCTTACCCATGGATATTGAGTTATAAGCAGTGACTCCAGTTCTGTGGAGTTATGTGCATTCCCAGATGAATGCCCTGAGAAAATAAGGCCAGCAAGAGAGAAACGAGAAAGGGAGTCATGAGAAGATCCTAGTTGCCATCTAGTGCCAGCCAGCCTAGTACCTGCCTTCTGCACTTCATTCACATATTACCACCTTGTTTAAATTAGTTTCAGATGGCGTTCTCTCACCTCAGCTACAATCCTGACCCACATGAGTACAAGGACTGGCCGTGAAATATTAGTCGTTGTGCTGGAAGTGGATACCTCTCAGTGGTTCTCACCCATTGATCATGTCCAATAGTGGTTTGACACCACTGATCATTAGGAGGGAGGGGATTTTACCCCCAGGGAATGTTTGGCAAGTGTGGGGCATTTCTGGTTGTCACAACTTGGGAGACAGACATGAATGGAAAGAGACCAAAGATGTTGCTACATCTTTAAAATGCATAGGTCAGGCCCTTATGATAAAGAATTATCTGGCCCCAAATATGAGTAGTGCCAAGGCTGAGAAACCCTGTGTTAAAGAAGATAAATTGAGAGAGAGATCGGGGAGCTGTGTTCTAATCAGATTTCTGTCCTGAACCACTGTGCAACCTTGAGTGACTTATTTCACTATTTTAGGCAGATCTCCTTGCCTGCATTAATTGAAGAGGGTGAATACAAGATTTTTAGGTCTCCCCCACCCCCAGCAGTTATTGTGTTTTATTATCTTTTACAAAAATGTGGTTTATTTCCCTCCCTGGTTCAGTCTCCAGTACATTTCCATCAGTACAGTCTCCTCTATGAATTTTCCTTCCCTATAGTTGTTCTTACAGCCCTCATCCTTTCTTCAAACTTGATGCTATACAAACCCAATATGCCTCTAAGGACAGAGTTGTCTCTAAGGACTCTACATAAAACAGTATTCAAGGGCTTTAAACTCAGAGTGACAATTAAGGATAGAAACAGTCAGATAAAAAGCTACGTTTCTGATATGCTTAAAATGAATTCTCTGAATCTGCATTTCTAAAGTCTAGTGGAAATGGTTGCTTCCCTCATTATGCTTGGCGAGGTAAATCCCTACAGCCAGGAGGATTTCACTGAAACCTTTCCTTGTTTCTGTGAGCTACAAAATATTTTCTCCTTCCTTGATGATGAACTTCCCCCTGAAATCTCTTTCATCTGTGACTTAAAGATTCTTGGTGACATCCTTTACCTCCCAAGTCAACTAATGGCAAGGACAAGGTCACAGAGCCTTCTGCTGGGGAATGCAAGTGGGGTGTGTGTACAAGGTTATAGAGTCAACCATATCAGTGGAAAACCTGGTGTAGCAAGAGGGCTGTGAGTACTCAGTTACACCTGGAAAAAAAAAGACATAATCATTCTAAGATTAAAATACATTATAAAACAGATATCAAATTGAGAACAGTACGGGAGGGATCATGAAATCCAGGGATGGAAACGAGTGGAGAAGTATTTATCTCTAGAATACCTGCAGTGTGCTTTGTTCTCTGCCAGTAATGGGGGAGGATTAAAAAACTAGAACACAGCTCTCACCCTTGAGCTTCTAATTTATTTGAGAGCACAAACCATATATGGAGCAATTAGAACAAAAATGAAGCAGTGGGTGTTGTGGAGGAGTTTAGGGATTTGGTGAAGGAGCTGTACATTGTAGAAAGGGACAGGCAGGCTGTGGTTTAGACCTGAAGGAAGAGATTTTTATCAAAATTTTAACCAATATTTCCTGTTACGGAAATGCTATATTCACTCATTGCAGATTTTTAGTTAGTTTATTCAAGAAATACAGAGTGTCTTCTACATCATAGGTAATATTCCTATTGCACTGTAAACAAAATTCACACTTAATGGAGGAGACTGATAAATGAAATAAGATAAATAATTTGCAGATGGCATTAAGTTCTATTACAACCATAAGGAGGCAAAGGAACAAGCAATTTGTGATAAGATGGCATTTAAAGAAACCCCTAGGTGGCGTGGGAGTTAGTCATGTGGATATCTTGGGGAAGAACATCCAAGATAGAGGAAAAGCTCATGTGGAGACCAAGAGGTGTGGGTTTGACTGGCATATTTGAACACTAGCAAAGAGACCAGTGAGGCTGGAGTTGATGGATGGGGGAAGACAAAGTAGAAGACACAAGGTCAGAGAGGTACAATGGGAGTCAGATCATGCAGGACATGGAAAGTGCTGTCAAGAATTTTTACTTCTTCCATGATTGTGTTTCTTTGTGTTTGGAAGCTGTTGAGAGATTTTGAAGAGAGATATTATAATATGACGTATGTCTTAAAGGATCACTCAAGCTGCTCTGTTAAAAACAGACTATAGAGGAACAGGGAGGTTGTAGAAGGCATTTATGAGGCCATAAGCATTTCCAGGTAAGAGATGGTGGTTGTAGTAGAGTTGATGAAAGAGTGATCATGTTGTCTTTGCCTTCAAAAATATCACGAGATACTTTTGAAGGCAAAGATAACAGAATTTACTGATAGATTGGGCATGAGATGTAAAAGAAAGAATAATTAAGGGAACTCCAAGATCTTTGGCATGTGTGGATAATTTTTGGAAAGCCAAAGCATGAGGACAGTATAGTAGTTCTCCAAATGCATACTATAAATATCCATACTTCTCCAAATATTCAGATACCAGAGATCACATACTAATTATTTTCTGGCCTGGAGTTTGGAGCCATGCATAAGTACTTCATGCGTATTTACCCTCAGATATTAAATCTTGTTGTGACCCACCCAGAGGTGGTTGGAACCATGATAATTTTGGTTTGTTTTATTTCATTTTTATGAGTATGCAGCCTTTTATGACAGCTTAGAAGTTGAGGTCTGTCCCACCCACCATCTTGTCTTAGTTAAACTTTTTATCTTTAGATAACCTTAGATTTACATATGGTTTTAAGAAACAATACAGAGAGATCTTGTATAACCCTTCACTCAGTTTCTCCAAATGGTAGTCCTGCAAAACAATACAGTATCACAACTAAATACTAACATTGATTCAGTCAAGCTACAAACAATTCCAGCACCGTGAAGGGATAATTTTGGTGCTCTTTTTAAACTACACCTATTTCCCTTCCCCTACTCTATCTCTCTACCTTGGCATTCATATTCTCTCTACTGTCTACTGTTTATACCACACTCAGAACACTACAATCACTGTAAGAAAAACCCTGTGACATTAGAATATGCTTAGAGAAGACCTATTTAGAATGGGAAGACCTATAGAAGTATGATATATGAGAAAAGTGACAGTATTTATCATAAAGAAAATCAAACTCAGACCACCCAAAATTGAGCTCTTTTGAAATATTGAAGGGTTACCATGTGTTTGGGGTTTAAGGTTGTTCTGTTGGACCAAAGGATGCAGCTTCTTTAAAAGAGTTTCTGTTTTCAATTTTAGGAAGGACTTTTCAGTTGAGGAAACTGGTAGTGATTACCTCAGGAGGTGGCCAGTCCTCTCTAGGTTCAAATAAATGGAGGGTAAGCAAATACTAGCTAATAATTTAAGATTTTTTTCTAGGGGTTTAAACTATGTAATTTCCTTTCAACACTGACATTGTGTAAAGTTTTTTTTTTCTTTTTTTCTCAGTCGCTTCATTTAATTTCTTTTTCTTTTTTTTTCCACTTAGTTTTTTTCTAATTGAAAAAATATTTTGTGTGATATTATAGACCAAGATGCAGTTATAAGAATTAATACAGAAAGATTCCATGCACATTCCATATACCAATGATAACAGTTTGCAAAATTATAGTATGGGATGATAAGTAAGATGCAGGTCCTGATTAAATTTAATAACCTTATTCAGATTTCCCTAGCTTTATTGATGTTCATTTGTGTTCTATGCAATTTTGTCCTGGGTTTAGATTCACATCACAGTCACCATACTGAAGGTTCCAACACCACAAGGTTCTCTTATGTTGCTCTCTTCTAACCACACCTGCTCCCTTTTGTGATCCTAGCACTCCAGTCTCTCCCACCATTTAAAAATTCTGTCATTTCAAGAATGTTGCAAAAATGGAATCACCTGTGTGTGTCCTTCTTTTATTCAATATAACTCCCTGAGAATCATTTACATTGTTTCTTGTATCAGTGGTTTGTCTCTTTTATTGCCAAGTTGTATTCCACAGCGTGGATGTGCCACAGTTTGTTTAACCATTCACCTGCTGAGCGCTATCTGGGCTGATTCCAGTTCTTCGCTATTACAAATAGAATTGCTGTGAATGTCCACATATGGGTTTTTTGGTAAACATGAATTTTCATTTCCCTGGAAAACTTCTACAGGACTACAGCTGCTGGGTCTATGGCAGTTGCATGTATAGATTTTTTAAAGAAACTGCCGAGCTTTTTTTCAGAATGGCAGTACCATTTTACATTCCTGGTCTCTCAATCTCTCTCTCTCTCTCTCTTTTAAATTGTGGTTTATCTTTTGTTCATGGAATTCTAATTGGGCTAAATGAACCACAATGTGGGAAGGATTTTAGAAACCTTGCTGAGACATAAAAAAAGTAAAGTATGTTCTGTACTAATTTTGAGAAAAGAAAATCCTGTTTAACTAAACCCCTTATATAATAAGGTCATAAAAGAAGCTACACAATAACACAGAGAGTGTAGTTCTTTTGGATTTTCAGAAGGCTTTGTTAAATTCCACGTGACCCAGTTCTGCTTAAAACCAAAGCCATGGGGATTAAGGGAGAAATATAAAGAATCAGAGGTCTAATTGACTATGAGTAGAACAGCCCGCTTTATGCCTGGATTCTTGTGTACTTACAGCAGCTTATAGCAAACTCCACCTAGAGTTCCTAGATGCTCTCCTTGAAGTTTGTTAGCTTTCCCGGACCTGCCTTGATGTCCTAGAACAACTAGTGTGAACAGAATGAAATGGGCTGCAAAGGGAGATGAAGATGTTGAGATAGAAAGGATCACACCTCCGTCACATCCCGTTGGAGGGATTTTGGGGATTAAAGATAGATTTGAATTATTGTTTTCATCCTGGGAACAATAAGCATATATTATTAGTTATAATATTTAGAGTTAGAGCCATGATTTTTGAGTATCTACCATGTGCCAGAAGCTGAGCTATGTAAATTATATACATTATATGCAAAGTTCAAAATAAACCTGCAAAAGAGTTATTTTATTTCTAATTTATAAGTGAGGGAGCTTAGGTCACCAGGAGTTAATCACATGCATTTATTAGGCTATTGGATGAAACTGATCCAAGAGATACTATTAATTTCCATGTTGCCATTACTCTAAGAGACCCTCAGTTGCCATTTTTCACCTACTCTTAATGACCTTCCTATCATGGTGACTCATTACTGACTGCAGAGAGCAGGAGAAGAGTTGGGGAATGGGTGGTAGAGGTACAGTGGCATAGGGCACACAAAGATAATAATCAGTTATAATAATAATATTCTTATTTTGGTATCATTTATTGAGGCTCTGCTGTATGTTCTTCCTTGTTATAGTATTAGCATTTCATAAGTGCAACCAGGAAATCAGTTAACATTTACTCTTAATTTACATAAAATAATGGTGGGCTAGAGAGTGCCAATGGTGCTTAATAAAACTTTTTTTTTTTTAACCTGGCTTTTTATCCCTCCTTTATAACAGGAAAACAATACAATTTTGTGGGGTATCTGTGGAAATAACCACTATAGCCTTCACTTAAGGTTGAGAACACCCTTCTATAGAACAGCAAAGGCCCTTGATAATTATATGTCAAATGAAAAAATAAACCCCAGAGTCACATGGCAGGGGCAATAAGGAAGAGACTTAACATGGGGAAAAATGAAGATAAAATTCTTGAGTTGAATTTATTGGACACACATGAAATATGGGATGGCAAATGGCACTCCACTGTTTTATTACCACTTTTTGAGAAAGGCATGTGTAATTCATTTGACTCTTCCTTCCTGTGACTTAATGCTGTCATCCCACAACCACAGTAATGGAGGTTTACAGCACTCTGTATGGACATATATTCTTTCTCCACTGTTTGCAATCCCTTACTACTCTGCTGCTTTCCTGGGGGAGAGGGCTAATCCCTAAAAAGCACTCCACAGGGGAGCATTACAAGTGACATCGTTCCAGATAAACAATGTCAGTAATGCAGCCAACCCAATGTGTAGTGTACAGTGAATTTGTGCCCACCATTTAGGTGCTGACCTCCAGGAAAGTATGGCCTGCCTGGGACTGGAACTGCAGAGGCCCAAACTTTGCAAAATGAACTGTATTTGTTTTCATCAAAGTACCCTTCTTCTACTCTCTTCTAATCAGAAAAACATTTAGTGAGTACTCGCTTTGCGGTCAAATACGTATAACCCCTTTGTCTTCATGACACATTTAAATCCTCCCAGACCCTACTAGGGAGCAACTATTATTGTCTCCAGTTTTCATTCGGGGAAAACTGCATCTTAAGGAACGCAAATAGTTTAAGATTGCATAACTTATAAGTGTCGAGGCCTCATTTAAACCAAGACTATCTGATAACAGTGATTGTACCTTTTGTTACCATACAGCATGCTTCTTTGTACGAAAGGTGCTTGGCACCTGCTTACTTACCTGGCAGATTTAATAGCCATTCCTAGTAGCCTGCCTCCTAGGGAGCTGTGTTGACCCCATAGAGAAAACGTTGAACATGTAGTCTATAACTCGAGCCAAATCTTTACATGTCAGAACAAGGGCCAGGAAAATAAGACACTAGTTTGTTTCCCTGCTTTTTTTTTCCAATCTTTTACTCTGGTCTTAAAATGGCTTGGTTGTAACTAATAAATGTTATTGGGTGAATAAATGTTCATCCAATATACCATTTTTGACATAAATAATGTAATGTCCAAACAATGCAGGAAGTGCCTTAAATAAAACATGTGAATGCTGGGTCTTTCTTGTAATAATTTGAAAAATATCAATAATGTTGTCAGTTTAAAAACAGAACATGCTATCTGGCCTTTTCATCTTCCTGGCTACGTTAGAAAAGGAAATATATGCCCTTCATCATATTAAAAAAGTGTACTTCCCAAGACCATTGTCTTAAGAGTTGTTTTAGGAGCACTATATTTGATTTACTTAATGCATTTTTGCACTATATTTAATTTTAGAAATGAGCATATGAATATCTGTGTCATGATTCTAAAACCTTAAGGAAGGTGATGTGGTTTAGCCGGTAAGAATGTTGGCTTTAGAAGCAGATTATTTGAATTTGAATCTCAGCTAACAGACTTTGGACCACACACTTACCTCCTGTGAATCTCTGTTTTCCCATCTGTAAAGTGGAGATAATCACACACACTTCAGAATGTTGCTGTGCAGATGACATGAGATAATACAGGGGTGTCGATTTATTAACCAACTTCAATTTCATGGAGGTAGAAGCCAGAAAGTGCTTTATTCTTTTTTTCCCCAACTACAGTTTTCAATTCCTTGCTCTTTAGAGCCTATAGAGTTGGACCTTATGACGTTAGGTAATACTCGGTGATAAGAATGATTTCATTTGGATAATTGTCTGAGCTTGAGTTTCCCTCACAAAGTGACCTTCAGGTAGTACAAGTGGAAAAAATGGGGAAAGAGAGAAAAAAAAGAAAAAAGAAAAAAAAAGCTATGTCATAAACAGGTGGCTCCAATGAGTACCTGGGATTCAAAGTCTCTGAAATACCTCCTGGAACATACTGAGAACATTCTCTTTAGAAGAAGAGGTGAGTATAGTGGTTGCTGCTTCCTTCCCCCCAGGATCCCCTTACTAGTGTAGTGAACATACCCTCTAGTTACTTTGAGGGTAGTTATTCCATTGCTGCTTCTCCTGAGAACTGTCCCTGGTTAAGCCCACTTTCTCATTCCATTTGCCAATACCCATTGACTAATGGATGTAAGAGAAGGCCAGCCCTCTGCCTCAGGAGAGAACCATTCTGCTGGGTGGTTTATGTGATAGAGACCACCTCCATCCATGGATTACATTAAGGTTAGACTCACCTGTCTTGACTAGCTTGACTCTTTTCCCATCCCTTTTCTCTTTCATTTCCTCCTTTATAGGTTTCTCTTGAGACCTCTCCATCCCTGTATCTGAATCTTTGTCTCAATATCTGCTTCTGGGGAACTTGGTTTAAACAGGGACGTTCAGTGCAATTAATCAAAATGCTTGGTTCCCATTGGTTGAAGATTTGGTGACACTGATGAGCTACTATTTTCTTGGCCCACACACAGCCTATTTCTGATGGGTTCCCCTGCTCCACTCATGGAGAGATCTTGGGCGTGGTCCTGTCAGAATGGTTTGAGCCAGGTCATCAAGTTACTTGGTGCATGGGAACTTTCCCATACTGTGGGTAGGCTGTTCCCACTGCTGCTCTCTCCTTCCCTTATTGTGTGGTTGGGTCCAGCCAGCTTTCCCTCCCGACTTCAGAAAACTTCAAGCAGGAATTGAGTAGCAGCTGCTTGTTACATATATGCCCCCCAATTTAGGAGGCATATATGTAAAACTCCTTTAAAAATCTTGTCACTGAGCCCTACTGGGAGGTAGAGGCAGGAATAAGTGGGGAACACTAAGATTTTCTGTAGAATTGAAAGGAGTCTGCCAGGAAATAAGACCTTAGTTTTCTCACCTTACAATTTGCTTTCAATCTCTCCTTGGAAACCCTCTCATGTGGCTTGTGGGATGGTTACCAGACCAACAATCATTCTATTTTAATCAGCCTCTCTTAACTCTTATCTCTTGCTTAGATAGGCTGGATGGGTGATGGGGTGAGTGTCAGAGGACCAGTTTAGTCACCTTTTTTTTGAATAAGGGGTTACTTACTGCTTCTTGGACTTTGACCCTTAGTTGATTCCTGGAAGTCCCAGAAAACATTCTATGTAATATTCTTTTATATATTTAAATTAATACTTAAACATTCACGAAATAGTAGCTCTTATTTCAATTATAAAATCAGTTTTTAGCATTTTTGAAAAGCATAATATCATAGTGTTTACTTTAATGATGTGATTCAGCATGTTTGATAAAAAGACCATGAATCAAAGAATCAGGAGACCTGGGTCATTGTGCCCTCAGCCATATGACCTTTTCCAAACCCTTTCACCTTCCAAGATTTTGAATTCACAACCACCAAATCAACCAAATAGGGTAAAAAAAGATGTTTTCCAGGGTTGTCGTAAGTCTGAAATGGAGAAACATGCAAAGACATATTTGAGACTGTGAAATAATGAAATATCAGACAATAATTAATAAAATAATCCTCTTTTAAGGAAACCCACCAATAAGGCAGTTTTCCCTTCCCTTTACATATGCCACTCTGACAAGCTGCTGTGGCTGAGACCTGACTCATTTTCAGCAAACAGATGCCATGCTAAATGATGACAAAGTGATAAACATATGTAAATATTTCATATGGAATTGAAGTCAATATGGACAAATGTAAAAGATGTAGCTCCGAGACTAGGAAATCTGGGCTATGCATAGTCATAGCAGAAAAAGACACGGTTGTCAGAGTGGACCATAACTAAAAACAAGGCTTCTCTTGTTATTTAAAAACTTACCAGGAGCTATTAATAGTCAAAGAGCATGAATAATTTTGTCATTTATCTCAGACTCCATGATATAGCTTACTTGGGCCAGTGTATAATATAGAGGAAAACAGGCTGGTTTCTAATTCCTCATCCTGGTGACGTTGGACTTATCATCTACCTCTTCAGGTTCTTTTTTGGTCAAGCTGACATGTTTACATATACATATACATACATACATATATGTAACACATGGTTACAGATGATGTGAAATTCTGTATGTGAAAGGTGTTTTGACAACATAGTTATGCTGTAGAGGTGTAAGGTAATAGCAAACCAGTGATAAAAAAGGATGGAAAAGCCTAGAAGAAAGTGAGAAAGCAACATGAAAAAGAAAGTCAGAAGGTATCTTAATTTATGACATCACAATGCACCATGCAGAAGAACAAACATCTTTAAATTTCAGAGAGAGACAGAGATGAAGGCAGGGAGGAAGAGAGGGAGAGAAAGTTTGAATGGGCTCAATGAGATAAAAACAAATATAAGAGTCCCAGTGTTAGACTAGACGATCATGGGGGATTGTGCATGCTGCAGTTTGGAGAGCATGTTGGGTGTGGTATGGGCACTTAACTTGTCCTAGGCAGAGATGTCCATCTCACGAGTGTTATCCTTCTAAATAGTCCATGACCAACACAGGAAATCAGCCACTTAAACAAAAACCAGTCAATGAGTCAAACCATTTCTGAAAAATGAAAAAACTCTTTATTGTGGAAAATTTCAAACATAGATGAAGTAAACAGAATGGAATATTGAACCTTTTATATATCCATCACCCAGCTTCGGTATTATCACCATTCTGAAAAGACTATTCCTTAAAGAAATATATTCCTTTTAATTTTAAGAATTTTATTTTCATGGAGCACGGGTTGTTATATGTCAATGATGAATCTTGGAACATTACATCAAAAACTAATGACATATTGTATGTGATTAGAATGATATAATAAAAGTAATAATCAAAAAAGAAAAAAAGAATTTTACTTGGAAATGATTTGAAATAAGATAAGTACAGATAGAGCAATATAGTAGAGTATAAATAGAATATTTTCATGTAAGAATAATATAAAGAATACCCAGAGATCCTGTATCCAGATTCCTTATTGTTGATATTTTCTTTTCCTTTACCATTGGTACTTGTGCTCTCTCTCTTTTTTTTTTTTTTTTTTTTTTTTTTTTTTTTTTTTTTTTTTTTTTTAGATTTTATTTATTTATTTATTGAGAGAGAGAGCACACAATCACTCAAGCCTGGCAGGGGCAGAGGAGGAGAGAGAGGGACGGGCAGACTGAGCATGGAGCCTGATACGGGGCATGGGGCTCTATCTCAGACCGGGACATCGTGACCTGAGCCCAGATCAAGAGTTGGACGGTTAACCAACTGAGCCACCCAGGCACCCCTCCCTTTTTCCTTTTTCTTTAACATTTTCTTTTTCTTTTTCTCAGTCATTTGAGCATAATTTATACCTGTCATGGACGTTTACCTAAAAATATTTCACCATGTATTCCCTAATAGCAGAAATATTACATAACCTTACATAATGTCTTACAATTTCATAAATTTATATTGGTGCAATTTTATTATATTCCAAGCATATCAGTTAAACCAAAGATGTCTTATACCGCATTTTTCCTTTTCCATGAAAGATCCAGTCTAGAGTCAAGTACTGCATTTTATTCTCATGTTTCTTTGCCATCTTTATTTTTATTTTTCAAAAAATATTGGTGGGGGACCACCCTGCCCTAGGTGTGCTGGGTAGATTGTGCAGGGTGGGTGTTTTTATGACAATTACCTGTGACCAATAAATAATAACCAGCCCCTAAAAAGGAAGCCTTTGAAGGTGTTACCAGTGGAGATGCTAAAAGGATTTAAGTTCCCTGGTTAGCTTTCTATAAAAGACCAACCCTAAAGGCCTCATTGGCAACCAGTCTCAAGCCAGTGGCAACCCTGTTAGGTCCTTTCTCAATCTTGAGAGTTTTTCTCTATCTTCACTTAATAAACTTCTATTGCTTTACTAAAAAAAAAAATATATGTATTTATTTTAGAGAGAGAGAGAAAGAGAGAGAGAGCAAGCATGAGTCGGGGAGGAGAGGCAGAAGGAGAAGCAGACTCCCCACTGAGCAAGGAGCCAGATGTGGAGCTCTATCCCAGGACCCTGAGATCATGACCTGAGCTGAAGTCAGCCACTCAAAAGACTGAGTCACCCAGGTACCTTCTTTGTCTCCTTTAATATGGAACATTTCTACAGCCTTTCTTTGTTTCTTTTCAATGTTCATAATATAAAAAAACTATAGTCCTGTGGTTTTCAGTATACAGGTCTCTCACCTGGGTTCAAGTTATTACTATATATTTTATTCTTTTTGATATAATTGTAAATGGGATTTTTTTCTTTATTTCTCTTTTTTATAGTTAATTATTATAGTATATAGAAATGCAACAGATTTTTATGTGTTGATTTTTTATGCTGCAACTTTACTAAATTCATTTATTAGTTTTAACATTTTTGATGGAATCTTTAGGGTTTTCTATATATAATACCATGGCATTTGCAAATACTGACAGTTTTACTTCCTCCTTTCCATATATAATTTTTATTTATTTTCTTACCTAATTGCTCTAGCTAGGACTTCTGATACAAAGTTGAATATAAGCAGTGAGAGTGGACATCCTTGTCTTGTTCTTGATCTTAGAGGAAAGGCTTTCAGATTCTCACCACTAAGTATGCTGTTAAGTGTGAGCTTGCCATGGTTAGGTTTTATTATGCTGAAATACATTCCCTCTATACCCACTTTGGTGAGTTTTTAGCATAAACAAATGATCAAATGCTTTTTCTGTATCTATTGAGATGATCATATGATTTTTATTCTTCATTGTGATAATGTCACATATCACATTGACTGATTTGCAAGTGTTCAATCATCCTTGAATCCCTGGAATGAATCCTGCTTGAATAAGACCTTAATGAAAGCAACTGAAGAAGATATAAATAAATAAATAAATAAATAAGAATCGGTATTATTAAAATGTCCATAATACTCAAAGCAACTTACAGGTTCACTCCAATTCCTATAACAATTCCAATAACATTTTTCAAAGAAATAGAACAAGTAATCCTAAAATTTGCATGGAATCACAGACACACACACACACACACACACACTACACATAAAATCCAAATAGTTAAAGTAACATTGAGAAAGAAGAACAAAGAAAGATGTATCAGTTTTCCTGATTCAAAACATACTACAAAGCAATAATAATTAAAATAGAATGGTATTGGAATAAAAACAGATACATAAATTAATGGAACAAAATAGAAAGTCCAGAAAAAAGCCATCCATATATGGTCAATTAATTTATGACAACAGAGTTAAGAATATACAATGGAGAAAGGACTGTCTCTTCAATAAAAAGTGCTGGGGGAACTGGACAGCCATGTGAAAAAGAATGAAACTCAACCACTATCTTATATCATACATAAAAATTAACTCAACATGAGTTAAAGATTTGAATGTAAGACCTGAAACTTTAAAACTCTTAGAAGACTATGAACTCTGTTACGCTGAAAAGAAATAAAAAAAAAAAAAGAAAAAAAAATAAGTAAATCTTAAAAAAAAAAAAGTTAAAAAAAAAAAAAACTCTTAGAAGAAAACATAGGCACTAAACCTCTTGGTATAGGTCTTAGCAATGAGTTTTGGAATTTGACCCAAAAGCAAAATCAAGAGCAAAAATAACAGGTGAGATTACATCTTATTAAAAATCTTCAACACAATAGAGGAAACCATCTCAAAATAGCAAAGCAACCTACTGAATGAGAGAAAGTATTTGCAAGTCATATATCTGATAAGACATTAATATGCAAAACATATAAAGAACTATACAACTCAAAAACCAAAACCAAAACCAAAAACCAATTTGTCTAAAATACATAGCAGATCTGAATAGACATTTTCCCAAAGAAGACATACAGATGGCCAACAGGTACATGAAAAGATGCTTAACATCATAATCATGAGGGAAGTGCAAATCAAAACCACAATGAGATAACAGCTCACATATGTTAGAATGTCTATTATCAAAAAAACAAGAAATAACAAGTATTCACAAGTATGTGGAGAAAAGAGAACCTTGTGAGCTGTCAGTGGGAATGTAAATTGGTATAGCCACAATGGAAAACAGTACAGAGGTCCCCCCCAAAATTAAAAACAGAACTATCATGGGATCCAGCAATTCCACTCTGATTATTTATTTGAAGAAAACAAAAACATTAACTCAAAGGAAATATATACACCTCCAAATTCACTGCATCATTATTTATAATAGCTAAAATATGGAAAA
The DNA here is from genome assembly GCA_004024625.1 of Mellivora capensis. Lineage (NCBI taxonomy): Eukaryota > Metazoa > Chordata > Mammalia > Carnivora > Mustelidae > Mellivora > Mellivora capensis. The sequence continues at coordinate 36,698 of PISX010003977.1, forward strand.
AATGAAGTGTCCATCAATGGATAAATGAGTAAATTATGATATATACACACACATATAATATTATTTAGCCTCCCAAAAGAATGAAATCTTGTCATTTACTACAACATGGATGGGATTCGAGGGCATTAGGGAAAGTGAAATAAGTCAGTAAGAGAAATACAAATACAGAATGGTCTCTCTTATTTGTGGAATTTAGAAAGAAAAAAGAAGCTTATGGATGCAGAGAACAGATTGGTGGTTGTCAGATCTGGGAGATAGGGAATGAGTGAAGGAGGGCTCAAAAGATAAAAAGAAATAAAACAAACAGACAAGCAAACAACCTCCTGCCCCAAACTGCACTCCTTGCCCACACCGTGTGTGTGTGTTTTTTTTTAAGATTTTATTTATTTATTTGACAGAGATCACAAGTAGGCAGAGAGGCAGGCAGAGAGAGAGGGAGGAAGCAGGCTCCCTGCTGAGCAGAGAGCCCGATGCGGGGCTCGATCCCATAACCCTGAGATCATGACCGGAGCTGAAGGCAGTGGCTTAATCCACTGAGCCACCCAGGCGCCCCCCACACATGTGTTTTAATAGAATGTTCCTCATTGGGACTTTGTCTAATGTTTCCTTATTATTAGATTCGGGCCACAGAGGAGAGCCAGATACAACAGAGCCCTGCATGGGTGATGGCATGTCTCAGGTGTCACGGTAGGAGGCAGGACATGCATCTGCTCGAGTTTGGAAGTATTAATCTTGATCACTTCGTCAAGGTGCTGTCTGATTTCCTCCACTGTGCAACCAGTATTTTTACCCTTGCAACATAGGAACAATCTGTGGGAGATTCTTTTTCTTTTTAATATTTTATTTATTTATTTGACAGGCAGAGAGATCACAAGTAGGCAGAGAGGCAGGCAGAGAGAGAGAGAGGGAGAAGCAGATTCCCTGCCGAGCAGAGAGCCCAATGTGGGGCTCGATCCCAGGACCCTGAGATCATGACCTGAGCTGAAGGCAGGGGCTTAACCCACTGAGCCACCCAGGCACCTCTGCGGGAGATTCTTAAAGAGCATGTATATATCCTGCTCCTCATCAAGTTATCCCTCTGCATTTAAGTATCCATTCATAAATCCAATTTGTAAATGATTGCAAAAATGCTGATTTTTCTGACCCAGGACTTCTTCCACATTCATTAGCAGCATGTGGCATTATGCACATTATTATTATGCAGGGACCTTCTCTTTTCATTCATTCATTCATTCATTCATTCATATTACCAATATGGAATAATAAATTCCTTCTTTTTTCCAAAATGGCTTTTATTTTTTTATTTTATTTTTTAAAAGATTTTATTTATTTATTTGACAGAGAGATCACAAGTAGGCAAAGAGGCAGAGAGGAGGAAGCAGGCTCCCCGCGGAGCAGAGAGCCTCATGCGGGGCTTGATCCCAGGACCCTGAGATCATGACCTGAGCCGAAGGCAGAGCCTTTAACCCACTGAGCCACCCAGGTGCTCCTATTTTTTTATATTTTATTTTTAAAAGATTTTATTTATTTATTTGAGAGAGAGAGTGTGAGAGAGATAGAGCATGAGAGGGGAGAAGGTCAGAGGGAGAAGCAGAGTCCCCATGGAATGGCGAGTCCAATGCGGGACTCGATCCACAGACTCCGGGATCATGACCTGAGCCAAAGGCAGTTACTGAACCAACTGAACCACCCAGGTGCCCCCAAAATGGTCTTTAATTCATTACTGTGTTTAATTATTTTGGTGCTGAAATTGTCTGATACTTGGCTAGTGGGAACATCTTTAATCTGGCTTCTGTGTTCTTAGACATGCTGCCATCAATTCTTTGAGCTCTTACTTGATCACACAATAAGGTGTGCCAGGCTCATTTTATACCTATTCATCCAAGCCCTGATATCAGTTATTGCTTTAAGTATTCCTGGATCCTTCTAGTGGGGAATCATGTGGGGAATCATTTAGCTATCTAGCTCTAAGCACTGGGTGTGCTCATTGCTGCTGGGGTGTGGCATTTGGCCCTCTCAATGCACAGAGCTAGGAATTATTTGCATGTACATACACATTTCTGTGCCACTGCTTACATACATATATGCTTAAACATGTTCACATATACACATCTGAAATCATGAATTCACATCAATATCCCCAATTTCCAAACTTCAAAGTTCTTTCTTGTCTTTCCCCATTTCATGTCTTCTTTTTTTTTAAGATTTTATTTATTTTTTTAAGGGAGAGATAGAGAGTGCCAGCAGAGGGAAGGGCAGAGGGAGTGGTAGAGAGAGAGAGACTCACAAACAGCTCTTCACTGAACACAGAGCCTGACAGGAGCTTGATTCCATGACTCTGAGATCACAACGTGAACTGAAACCATGAGTCAGAAGCTCAAGTGACTGAGCCACCCAGGTGCTCCCCATTTCATGTCTTTATGTACCTTCTTCCTCACTGGAACACCTGGCTCCCAAATTTATTCTTTTGCTCAATCTTGTAAGACGTCTAAGATTGTTTCATAATGGTTTTGCCCATACAATTACAAAGAACAATCCTTATAAAAAATCGCTTAAGGGGCACCTGGGTGGCTCAGTGGTTTAAGCCTCTGCCTTTGGCTCAGGTCATGATCTCACGGTCCTGGGTTAGAGCCCCGAATCAGGCTCTCTGCTCAGCAGGGAGCCTGCTTCCCACCTCTCTCTGCCTGCCTCTCTGCCTACTTGTGATATTTCTCTGTCGAATAAATACATAAAAATCTTAAAAAATAAAAATAAAAAAAAATCGCTTAGGATTTGTTTGCAATTCCTGCCCTCACCCCACCCTAACCTACCCCATTCAGCTGCACACTGGAAGCATATAGTCAGTTATTTGGATTAGTTCATCTTGCTTCCTTCTTCCCTTCTCTCCCTCTCTTCCTTTCTCTCTTTCTATGCCATATAAAAGTGGTTATGACATTCATTTGAAATAGAATTGAATTTATGTGGTGCTGGATGCTGTTTTTGGTGCTGTGGATGGACAGCCAACAAAACAAAGGAAGTACCCATACATGTGGAGTGTATATTTCATGAGGATTTAGGGGGGGCTGGGAGGCAAACAGAAATACCATGTTTGGCCATGACACCCAGTATCGACTAACGTATCCACTCGGTAAGGATGAATAAAGCCTGCCAATTTCCTTTCTTCCTTTGGGATGCCTTCAAAATGACTTCAAAATACTGACCCCAAAGGAAAAAAAAAAAAGTGGAGGAATAAATTCCTCAACCAGATGCTAAGCATCAGGTCAAGAGGGAACATATCAAGGGACTTTATCCTACTACTTCATCTGCATACATCTGAGCACAAGCCAAAAATTAAGGGTATAAAATTAAAAAAAAAATCAAGGGAAAAATTCTCGAGTTTTTAATCATATTCCCATGTTGATAAAATATTTATGAGCGCTCCTTCAATTAATTAGAATAAACTATGTAACACTGCAGGAAACAAATTGAAAATTTAATAAAGTAAGTTCACTTCCAATTTCTTTTGAAGAAAGAAGCTAATTATATTTAGTTCTGTAATTATGACTTTAATTAAAATATAATGCAAAATATTCCATAAAGTAAAAACAGTACTGAGTAATAAAATGGGGCCTTTAAGACAATTTGCTTTTCAGATGAAAATTTATAATTTAAAATGAAGTCTTCCGTGTAATATTTTCCAAAAATTTCATCCTTTCAGTATAAATGTAATTTAACAACCTTCCTATAAAGACTAATCATTGTTAATTTGCTGTCTTAAATCTATTTCCTTCTGTTTGTTGTGTGCCTAAAATCTTCTTTTCCTTGGTTTTGGCCATTTTCTTTCTTAAAGAGACACTGCTATTTCCTCCTTCTTTATCATATTTGGCAGCACATCCCTTCTGAGTTTGGACATGGCATGAAACTTTCAGTGACTTGAAACTTAGAAGTACAGTTGCTCTAAGAATTACGCTCACATATCAGTCCCCTTCACCTGGCTGGCACGGAGATGATTTGATTGCTCCAGGCAGACATGCAGGTAGAAGGAAATTTAGACCCTCTGAAATGAAATTAGGAAGTTGATGAAATAACTTTCTGGTGATGTTCTTAATAACTATTTGCTCTCAAACACCTCTCAGAGGAATACAGTCAACTAATAGGGGGCCCAGACATCAGACTTAAATTGCAAAGTCTCCTGGAATTCGGGGCCATTTGCCATGATGTTTCATATCTATTTCTAAAGACCTGTTAGAGTGCTCTTTAATTTGAAAGCTACTCTGCTTTTACTCAAATCACAGAGGTTTATGGAAGGGAAATGCCAAGCTTGAAAAACTCATACCTTTTCAACTCAACATCTCTTTATACTTTTTAGTATTAAATGAAGGAGTCACTTGGTTTCATCCGAATTGATTTAAAATGACTAAGAAAAATTTATTAAGTCCATACTGTATAAAAATAGTATAGTTTCCGTGCAAAAATATCTCCCCGAGGAGTTGTTAAAAGTCAGATTGCTACACCACGCTGTACCCTGCCCTTGTACTCAGTTCCAGTATGATCGGCGTTGATCCCAGTGACTTTCACTCAGTTGGTTTGAGAAACATACTGGGTGTTTACAGGCTTCTAGAGTTGAGTAATACAACTCAAGGAACTTAGAACCCTAGTGGCTGATGTTGAGTGGATGAGGGAGCACCAGCAATCAGTAGTTCTCTCTGCTTTCCCTTGGGACAGAGCTTGCTTTACCTTGCAGGAGGGGGATAGAGGGCTTACTAAAGTAAGGAGGGACTGAGTAGGGAGAGGGGATCATCAGCAATATGCATGTGGAGAATAAAATACCTTTTGCCTATGATCAGTGTCACAGGAACTTGCAGGTGGTTCCCTTTACTACCAGATAATCAAGCAAAGATATTGACGGGGGGCTGCTGGCCTGCAAGGCAATGATACCTTCAGCGTTGTTCTCTTTTGCTGTTCTGTGTTAGGGGCCACAACCTTGAGTACCCTTCCGATGACACTCAGGAACATTCCAGAACACTCTCTTAATCTTTCCAGAAAGGTCTGGTGGCTTTTGGCAGGGATTTTATGTGTTTTGTCTTGGTCTCTTTCACTGTGTCTCACGTAGGGTCTGCACATACTGTGTGCTCTAATTTTTAGTGCCTGTTTAATTGTAATCAATAAAATGATTTGAAACACGATTTGGAAAAGTTTGGCTCATTCTAAGTCAAACCACAGCAGGGAGGTGTTTTGAAGAGCTCATCAGCTCTCCTGCTCTTAGTCCCGCTTACATCCCTGATATAATGAATGTGAACAGGCTGATGGGCATCTTTTCCTAGCTTTTGCTATAGGTGGGTTTTGATGTTTGTATACTAAACCCAGCACTCTGCAGCTTCTCTTCAGGTGCTATAAAAGCATGCACTTGCCTGCAGAGCCTGTCTGCTGTTCACACAGACGCCTACTGAGGGTGTCCTATTGGAGGCAGGCTCTGTGCCCTTACAGGACTGGAACACGGTGGTTGGAAAAGGGGGAGTCTGAGAGGGTGCATTTTACCCCACAGGGGATATTTGACAAGGCCTGAAGGTGTTTTTGTTGTCAGACCTGTAGGGGCTCCCTCTGGCGTCTCGTGGGTGGACGCCTGGAATTGCTATGAAACATTCTCCAGTGCACAGGACAACCCCCTCCCGCCACAGGCAAAGAATTATCCCACCCAACATGTCAGTGGTGTCAGGATTGAAAGACTCTAGAATGGAGGAACTTTGAGGACCCTGAACCCAAAAGGAAAAAGGAGGGGTTTATGCTCACGCTTGTGGGAAATCCTGCTGGGAAAGAATATAGAGCCATACATCTTTTCTACACAGTGCGTTTCCCATTTATAATGTGCTTTCCTGTTTATAATGTGCTCTCTTATTATTATGGATTATATGTTTGTGTCCCCTTCCCTCCCCAGTTCCTCTCTTGAATTCTTAACAGCCAGTGTGATTGTATTAGGGGCGAGGACATTGGGAGATGATTAGATCATGAGGATAGAGCCCTTAGGGAAGGGATGGATGGCCTCATGAGAGATCATGACCGGAGTCAAAGGCAAACGCTTAACCGGCTGAGCTACCCGGGCGCCCCTGGCCTGCAGCCCTGAACCTGTCTGCTGTGGGAGCACCCTGCAAGCTGCTATGATTCTGAGGAGCTTCAGGAAGCCCCACTGAGCCGCCCAGACTGCCATACTCGGGGAGAGAGCCCCAGAGTCCTGCAGGGCTGAAGTAAGGGAGGCATGGGAATTTACTTGCAAGCTGCTGAGAACATCACATCTGTCACATTGCCTTTTCATGGCAATCAACTTTTTCCTTTCTGTTCCCCACAACTTCTACAATTGATTTTTCCTGGCAAATCCAACGGGAAGGTGTTCCATGAAAGGGATTTGGGGAATTGTTCTGGCTTCTTCTATGTAATGCAGAGGACCTGATCTTGGGGAGAAAGGATGGCAATGACCTCGAAGTGACAACAGACAATTTGATGGACCTTTTTAGTGCTCTTATCTCTGTGGTTCTTCGAAGTAGGTGTTATCCTCACTTTTTAGTTGAGAAAATTGCCACTCAGGGAAGTGATATGATTCTTCTAGAAGTCTAATTTGTGGCAGACCTGAACTCCAGATTCAATACTCCTTCCACTCTGCCATCCCTTAGATGTAGTCCAAAACTTAGCTACCATTTTGGAGTCATTAAGGAAAAAAAAAAAAGCTTATTTTCTGAAATGTCTTTCTCTCATAGGTCTTAATATCTTTATTACTCACTTGGGTTAAAATGTGAAATCCTCTTTTAAAGTAACAATGAAGTAGTAGAGAGGAGTAGCCATAAAGACTTTATTCATTATTTACACCTTTGACAGAATACCTTCTTCCTCAAATTAGGGTATTATGTTAAAAGACCCTATTGTCCCTGTGGCTGGTTTCCCTATAGAAGAAGGAAATGGAAAGAAGGTAGATTTTAGATCTTGACCTGGGTTTTGTGATTTCTTTCTAAGTGAGTTTGAACAAGGTATTAGACTCCCCAAGCTCTGGTGTTCTCATGAATAGAATGGAGATGGCATCATATGTCTCAGAGGTGTTATAGGAAGATTAACTAAGTAGGATAATGCCAAGAGAGCGCAGAGTAAGCTCCTTATTTCTTTCCATACTTGTTTGAAAGATATTTCAGATGCTTCACCCTGTTAGGTGCTAAGCATCATGAGGATAGATGAGGTCCCGGCTCCCATGGGATATATAATATAGTGTCTTTGGTAGGAAGACATTATACACAAATAAATTACTTATTAATGAGATAGTACAGAGCTTCACAATCATATAAAGAAACAGACAGGGTGATAGGCCAGAGAGTAGAGGTGTGGAAGGGCATTTTAGATGGGTTAATCCATCCTGAGGAGGTGGATATTTGATCTAAGATCTGAAGCATTAAATTTATTCTTTCTTCAAATAGGTACTAAAAGACCTGCCTTGTGCTGGGCACTGTTCTAGTCACTGGAGATAAAGCAATGAACAAAACTGGCAGTCTCTGTCCTCAGTTCTACTGAGGGGAGATAGACAACCGACAAATCACATAAGTCATTAGATAGTATCTCAGAGGGTGCTCCATTCTATCTGATGAGTATAGAGGTAAGTAGAACACATGTCACTGCTAAGAAGACATTTAAGCAGACCCCGAAGAAGTCATAGATGAGCCATGAGAATATCTAGAAGAAGAGCACTTAAGGCAGTTGGAAAAGCAAATGCAAAGGCCCTGGGGCAAGAGCCTGCCTGGAGGAAAGCTAGGAATTTAACTGACTGGAGCAGAGAGAACAAGGGAGAGGGTGGTAGAAGAGAAGCTCCGAGAGGTAAACAGGGGTTCAGACCATAGTTTATCATAGTAGTTTAAACATTAATGTTTAATGTTTAATGGTAAAAACATTACCATTTTCTTTGCATGAGACAGATGATTCTTCCTGTGGAAAATAGACTGTAGGGAACAAGTGTGAGAGAAGAAACACCCATTCGGATGCTAGAGCAATTCTCCACATGACATATGATGGTGGTTTGAATCACTGAATGGTAGGAGTGATGGTAGTGATTAATAGTGGGATTCTGGATAAATTTTGAGGGTCAAGACAACAGGAGGCATGTATTGAAAGATTGAAGGAAGAGTCAAGGTGGTCTCCAAAATTTGAGGCCAGAGCAGTTCAGAAGGTGAGGCTGTCACTTATGGAGATGGGGAAGCAAGTTTCAGGGTTAGAATCAAAAGTTCTGTTAAGGTCTTGTTAAGTTTCAGAAGCTTATTAGAAATCTACATGAAAATGGAAGTCTGAGGTTTATGGAGAAGTCAAAGATAGAGATCTAAGTTGGGGAGTTCAAAGTATGTAGATGGTATTTAAACCCATAAAACTAAATGTGAGCACTGAGGAAGAGGTCCTAGGTCTAAGGTCTGGGGCACTGCAATTTACAAGCAGAGCAGATAAAGGGAAGCCAAATGGAAGAATCATTAGTAAGGTAGGAGACTGCCAAGGGAAGGAACTGCCTCAGAAAGGAAGATTGGTCAATTGTGTCAAATGCTGTGAATAATTCAGGTAAGACAAAGACTGAAAATCCTTAGATTTAGCAAAGTGAGGTCATTGGTGATGTTGGCATGCACAGTTTTAGTAAACTGGATCAACATAAACTTGATTGAAGTAGAATTAAGAAAGATTGTTAGAAAAGTAATTAAACTCTCCCTGAAGAGCAAAGAAATGGGAAATAACTTGGAGGTCGGGGGCAGTTGAGTAGTGAATAGAGGGTACACCGTTACTTCAGAGTCATCAGAAGTTCAAAGCGCAGAGGTGCTTCAGGATCTCCTGGAAGGTTTGTTAAAATGAGATCACTGGCCCCACCCAAATTTCAAGAGTGCATCAGAATCTCTTGAGGAGGATGCTATAAACAGGACATCCGGGTTGACCTTTAAAGTTTCTGATTCAGTAGATCAAGAGTGGGGCCCAAGAACTTGCCTTTCCACCATGATTTTAGATGATGCAGATAATGCTGGTCCATGGAAGGTATTCTGAGTATCACTGCTCAAGGGCATTGATTCCTTTGCTGACTCATCCATTTAAAAGAGCACCCCATTCTTCTATGTCTTTCTGCCCCTCAATCGCTATATGAATCTGATGTATTTATTGCTCACTAAATTCTTCTTCGTATAGTCAGTCATTAGGAGAAGAGATCTCTCTGCCTTGTTTACTGTTGTTCTCCCTGTGTTTGGCATACAGTTGCAACTGAAAAATTTTTTTTTCTTGGAATAAATTAATAAACGAAGAAATGAATGAATGGATGAAAAGTTCCAGCAATGATAAGCCTTGTTTTATGCAAGTTTGGGGATGTTTAATGTTCCCTTGGAATTGTTTGTAAAGAAATAAGTTGTATTTTTCCAAATGGCAAGTGAAAATATTAAAAGCTAGTTAAATTTCAATCCAAGACACCCTGAAGGACCTGAGCTGATTATTTACATTTCAAAATTCATGATAATGAGCCCAAAGATCCCTAATGCAGCTGTTACGTGGCATTTCAAATATGACCACATAACTTTCAAAGGACATGTTGTTTGGAAAGCAATGGATCATTTTGTCATTAACTATTTACATGTAGGTAACCAGCTGTCACCACTTGAGGAACTTCCATAGTATAAGAGAAAACAATAGAACCTTGTTTTGTGTCCAAAGTACTAATTAACCTGTAAGCCAACCCATTTGAAGCAGGCTTTCTCTAGTACATCTAGGTTTTGTATCAGAGGCCTTTAAGGCTCATCCAGTTGGAAGAATTTATCTGTCAATCCAAGTCTCCTCAAAACAAAAGCAAAAACAATCAAAACAAGGCAGCCAGGTTCCTGTTAAAGTTTTTTTTTCAGAGTGTTAAATGAAAACATCTCTGCTTGATATTCATCATTTCGCAATGACCATTTCATCACTCAGACAACATGAATAAAAGATATTACTTTTAGTCATTAACAACTCGGTCAGGGAAAAGAGAAAAATTGGGCATTTAAGAACATTTTACTTTTCTGTCACTTCAGACTAAATGACATCCTTAAATGATGGCTAGTCAAACCTACAGAATCTATTAGTAACTTGAAAATAAGTGTGAAGGGATGCCAAAACCCAAAGGAATCTTAAACTTAACATTTATCAGGCTTGTCACATCATTGCTACTGGTAATAAAAGCATTTTTGTTTTATGTTGCAATGTCTACTGAGAATAATATTTTTTTGCACCAGAGTAAAAAGTGATATTGCAACATTCATCACATTCTTTGATGTAAAATACCCTAAAAAGGTTGAAAATTGACGTTCATTATTTTAAGGCTAATTTAAAAGCCTGGTACATTTATAGAAGTTGTTCTGGTTGCTTTTTATAAAGTTCCAGTATTAGAGAGTCATTCAATTTTCAGAAGCATTTCCTCACATAGATTTTATGGATTTTGTTGGGTTCCTAGCCCTAAATGCTCACATTTTAATGGTGGTGGTAGTATGTGACCAATTTATTGGAGCATTTGTTTTCTTAAAAATCACCCAGCTGCTGGTCCTTTTGCATTATAATAAGCAAAAAACAAAGAACTGTCATTTTTCAAGTTCTTTGAGATTTGATCAAAGCCCAAACTTACACTCTTTTCTATCCCCACACCATCACCACAACCCCCACCCCCCAGCCCGGCCCCACCTCAGGGTCTCTAGAGCACTGATCCAATATAAGAAAACTCAATCCAAAAGGTGAAAGAGAAACCAAACTCTAGGCACAGTTGAAATGGTTTGCCACATTTATATGTACATTGATTTTTACATAACTGCATTCAGAAACAAAATGCCATCTTCTGTGATCAATTCATTCAGAGTTCCCTTCTCAGAGAAATTAAAAACAAAGTGTATCCAAAACAGCAGCTCTCTCTTTTAGTTGGAGTTCTGAAGCATCTCTCAAGAAACAAACATGTATTTATACCTCCCTCATTTGATGGACAGTCAGGACAACAGTTAAATTCTCTGAAAGGATTGGGAATTTGCATAATAAAGCAGGTGCAATTTCTCAAAGAAATTCAGGTTTAAGAAAAACTGCCACATTGAAGACGCAAAGATTCTAATTCTGCCACTTACTCATCTTCCAAATGTTAGCACAGGAACAGGGAGGTATAACCTGACTTTACAAATTTGAGGGAGTTTGGTGGGTATTTACGTACCTCTCTCCATGATTGTGACCATCACTTGAACTAGTGGAGTACTTCCCAGAGCATAGCATACATATCTTTTGGTGAAATGTAGGTTGATTGAAAGAAGTCCATGAACCAATGCATTTTATTTTACTGGTCCTGGGGAACATGATTAAAAAAAGACATGACTACGACCGATTGACCTGTGAGCTGGGCCGGAACACTCAGGGGCTCCTTATCCTGTTTCTTGTCCTTGGAATGTGGGTTCTGCTTGCCTTCCCTGTCTCAGAAGCGGCTGCTAAGGACATAGCCTTGAGACAGTGATGTGATGTTGAAAACACCTGCACAGCATATGTGACTGAGCCCAGTTGGGGACTCTTAATAAATTCTCAAGATTTGGAGAGTGGGAGCTGGGATCCATTCAACTTGCTGCTGCCCAAGACAGGCCTCACATGTAAGTTCCTTTGGCTCTCATTAAGATTGGCACTTATAAACGTGGAGTGGCCTGTCTCTTCAGTCTCTCTCTGCCCTCTGTGTGTGAGGGTAGATTTTAGATTACCCAGGAAGCCTTCCAAGAGAGTTGTGAACCTACAACAATTTAAAGATTTATTTTTATGTATATTAAAATACTGCTACAACCTCTTTTATTTTGATTTCATGGATGATATTCCTAGGGCAAAGTTAAGAAAAAGCTGATTTAAAAGATAATTAAAGAAAAATTTAAGGAGAATAATAGAATAGTGTATTCAGGATAAGGGTAAAAAATTGCAAAGGACTGAGGAATGGGAAATACTGCTAAGGCATAATTACATTTCTTTCTCTTAGGATATCCACGAACTGTATCCAACATTTGTAAATTATTTGGAGAAAAGAATAAGAGGAGCGAAAGGGAAGGAGGGGGAGAAATGGGCCTGGCTGTTAGAAAGGTGTAGCTGTTGGAAATTCATCAGGGAGTGAAAAAGAGGACACATTAAAAATGGTGAAAAAAGGGTAGCTCAGTTGAGTAAGTGTCCAACTCTTTATTTCAGATCAGGTTGTGATCCCAGGATTATAGGATCGAGCCCCATGTCAGGATCTGTGCTCAGTAGGGAGTCTGCTTGGGATTCTCTCCCTCTCCCTCTTCCCCTTCCCCCCATTGCACATGCTCTCACTCTCTCAAATAATAAATCTTAAAAAAAACTGTGAAAAATTGAAAACATATACAATATATAGAGAATAATACACTGATCACCAGTGTACTATCCCCATCACCCATCTCAAAAACAATCAACTCATGGCCAGTCTTGCTTCATGTGTATCCTCTAACCTCTCAGGTCATTTTGAAACATTCCATATCATTCCGTCTACAAATAGTTTACATGTATCTTTAAAATATAGGGACTCACTTTAAAAATAAGGTAGGCTTCTAGTCTCTAGTCCAGAACTTACAAGTTGCCACTCTGTCTTAAGAAGTAAAAAGCCAAATAGACTGAAAAATCAATTATATATATTTTTTTCTTTTTTTTTCCTTTTAATTTTTATTTTTTATAAACAAATTTTTATCCCCAGGGGTACATGTCTGTGAATCGCCAGGTTTATACACTTCACAGCACTAACCATAGCACATACCCTCCCCAATGTCCATTACCCCACCCACCTTTCCCGAACCCCTCCCCCCAGCAACCCTCAGTTTGTCAGAGACATGAGGTCATGGGGAAACCACTGCCCTGATATTGGAGAGGCAGACAGACAGATACAGAGAATCGTAATTACTGGAGTAGAAACCCATAAGCAAAACCCTCTTTGGGAACCAATGCCAGGAAGGAGAACCTGAACTGTTCATGATGAGTTGCCAGAGGCTCAGTGTGGACAACTCTGAGAATTGAAAAAGTCCTGGGGGACTCAGTCAAATGTCAGATCTCCATATTTGTGTGATTTTGGAATTTGAAATTTTGTGAATTTTGCCTTCTCTAGCAGCTCTATCAAGTTCCCACAGTAAATATTTGAGAAAAATTCCCACATGCTTCCAGCAATGGGGAGGGAAAAGGGACCATTTTGAAATACATGAGAGAATTCTGTTCTTTTTTTTTTTTTAAGATTTTATTTATTTATTTGACAGACAGAGATCACAAGTAGGCAGAGAGGCAGGCAGAGAGAGAGGGGGAAGCGGACTCTCCGCTGAGCAGAGAGCCTGATGCAGGGCTCAATCCCAGGACCCTGGGATCACAACCTGAGCCGAAGGCAGAGGCTTAACCCACTGAGCCACCCAGGCGCCCTGAGAATTCTGTTTTTAACAAGGCCTGCCCTCAAGAGAAACTATTTTACCAGGGCCTAATTAAACTAGGCAGAGGGAATTACCCAACCTCAACTGACTCTAGTCTTCTACCCAACTCCAGCCCTCTGTAGCCATCCTACCTCCCCTAAGTCAGGAGAAATTCCTGCGAAGTACTTGTGATCATAGTCCAGAAGTACATGCTTGACAAAAGATAGACCTACTCATAGGACCACAGAACATTTCCTTCCCCTTCCCTTTTTACTTCATCACTAAAGGCCTATTTACTGCAGTCTCTTTTACCCAGTACATCCTGTACACTCTTCATTAAGAAATTACAAGGCATACTAAAAGGAACAAAGAAAATTTGAAGATACAGAGCAAGCATTAGAACCAAAGTCAGCTCTGACAGGAATGCTGGAATTTATCGTTCCAGAAATTTTAAAACTACAATTAATATGCTAGGTGCTTTAGTGGAAAAAGCAAACAAAATGAAAGAATAGGTGGCTAATGTAAACAGAAATGGAAATTCTAAGAAAGAATCCAAAAGAAATACTAAATATCAAAAACACTATAACAGAAATAAAGGACAATTTGATGGCTTCCTTAGTAGTCTAGACATGGCTAAGGAAAGAATCTCTTAACTGGAGGATATGACAGTATCTACTTCCAAAACTGAAAAGCAAAGAAAAAAAAAAGACTAACAGAAAGAAAACAGAATATCCAAGAACCGTAGAACTACAAAAGGTGTAACATACACATAATGGGAATACCAGAAGAAGGAAGAGAGAAAAGAACAGAAGCAATAGTTGAAGCAATGCTGAGTGAGAATTTCCCCACAAATAATGTCACACATCAGACTACAAACCAGGAAACTCAGAGAATACCAGGCAGGATAAATGACAAAACAAAAACAAAAACACATATACCAAGGTGCATTGTATTCAACCTTCATAAAATGAAAGAGAAAGAAAATATCTTGGAAAAAAAAAAAAAACAACAGAAAAAAAATCTTACCTACAGAGGGCAAAGATCAGAATTCTATTCTGGGACAAGCCTATGGTTTTGTCATAGCTTGTTTGTCCTGGATTGCAATTCTCTGTTATTCCTGATTGAACCCATTTTTTACCAAAACAAACAGACAAAAGAAGAATTACACCCTACTTCTCAAAACCTATGTAAGCAAAAGGAGAGTAGGGTGAAATATTTGAAGTGTTATGAGAAAAAAATACCCATCAACTTAGAATCATGCACCTTATAAAATTATCTTTCAAAAGTGAAAAAGAAATAATGACTTTTTCAAAAAGATAAAAGTTGAGAGAATTTGCTGTCAGTAGACCTGTCTGGGAAGAAATGTTAAAAGAAGTTGTTTAGGGGCCCCTGAGTGGCTCAGTGGGTTAAGCCTCTGCCTTCAGCGCAGGTCATGATCCCAGGGTCCTGGGATGGAGCCCCGCATTGGGCTCTCTGCTCGGCAGGGAGCCTGCTTCCACCTTTCTCTCTGCCTGCTTCTCTGCCTACTTGTGATCTCTGTCTGTCAAATAAATAAATAAAATATTTTAAAAAAAGTTGTTTAGATAGAAAATGATATACACAGAACTTGGATGTGCATATTTAAAGGAAGAACATAAAAGAATGAATAAGTGAAGATAAAATAAAAACTTTTTATTATTCCCAATCAACCTAACAGATAAGAGTTTGTTCAAAATAATAGTAACAAATGTATTCAAATATATATATACATATATGTTTGAACTATGTAAATGACCTATATACATAGCAGGAAATGTATGTTGCAGGCAAGTCTAGACAACCACTAAAGTATGTTTAGCATATTTTAGCATTAATATGCTAAGACAGGAGAGAAAATGGACTCATATAAAATCCTCAAAGAAAGCTACAAGTGGTAGGAAAAGAGTTGATAAAAAAATAGATAACAAAGAACAAGTGCAACACATAGAAGTCAGTAACAAATGTGATTGATATTAATCCAGCTATCTCAATGTTTGCTTTAAAAATGTCAATACACCAATTAAAAGACAGATATTACCAGATGGATTTAAAAAATTAGAGCTAACTTAAAGACACATATAAATTTAAAGTAAAAGGGTGGAGAAAGGTATACCAGGCTAACACTAAAAGAAATAAGACTAGCTATACTAATTTCAGACAGAGCAGACTTCAGATCAAGGAAAATTATGAAGTTTAAAGTGGGACATTCCATAACAATAAAGAGGTCAGTATTCCAAGAGAATGTAAGAATGCTTAATGAGCATGAACCTAAAAACAGAACATCAAAATACATGAAGCATAAACTCATAAAACTTCAAGGAGAAATGGATAAATCTACTAACATTGTTAGAGACATTAGCATCCTTCTTTAATCAGTGGACATATATAACAGACAGAAAATAGTTGAACTCAACAACACAACACTACTGGATATAGTGTACATCTATAGACATCTGTAGTCATCTAACAACAGCAGATTACACATTCTTTTTAAGCTCATATGAAACATTCACCAAGATAGACCACATTCTGGGCCATAAAGTATGCCTTAACAAATTTTAAAAATAGAAACTATACAATATCTGCATAATGAGAGTGAAGTAGAAATCCATAGCAGAAAGTTACGCTGAAAAGAAATTAAAAACAAAACAAAACAAAAAAAAAAAACTAACACACACACACACACACAAAAAAGAAAGATAGCTGTGAAGTCCCAAATACTCAGATTTTAAATAACACACTTCTAAATAACAATGGGTCAAAGAGTTAATCTCAAGAACAATTTTTAAATATTTGAATTAAATGAAAATATAATTTTAGCAAATTGATGAGATAGCTGTAAAAGCAGGGCTTAGAGGGAAATTTTAGCATTGAATGCATATACTAGAAATGAAAAAAGATCTAAAATCAATGATTTAAGCTTCCCCTTTCAAAGTTAGAAGAAGAAAAATAATAAAAGAAGTAATAAATTAGAGGAAAAAATAACAGAAATAAAGAGTAGAGCAGAAATCAATAAAATTTGAAATAGGAAATCAATAGGGAAAACCCACAAAACCAAAAGCTTGTCCTTTGAAAAGACTAATAAAATTGATAGGCTTCTAGCTAGGCTAAGAAAGAAATGCAGAAGACACAAATTACTAGTATGATAAATGAAAGGGGGCGCCATCACTGCAGAATCTATGGACTTTAAAAGGATAATTAAAGAATATTATGGATGACTCTATGCCTACAGATTTGGTAACCTAGGTGAAGTGGATCACTTCCTTGAAAGACTATATTCTACTAATCCTCACACAAGAAGAAATAGACAATCTGAATAAGCCAAATTCATTATAAGAAACATTATATTGAATCCATAACAGCGTTCCAAAATAGAAAGAACTGGGTTCATTGCTGAATTCTACCAAACAGTTAACAGAGAAATGATACAAATTCTCTACAATCTTTTCCAGAAGGTAAAAGCAGAATGGAATACTTCCTAACTCATCCTATGAGGGCAGCACTAACACCAACTAAACAAAGATGTTACGAGAAAACTGTGGACCAAATTCTCTAATGAATAGATAAGAAATCAACTAGATATTAGCTCATGGATTCCAACAATGTATAAAATGAATTATACACCTTGATATTTCAGGTATACAAGGCTTGTTCAGTATTCAAAAATAGATTAATGTAATCTATCACCTCAACATGGTAAAAAGAAAAATCATGTGATCATACTAATAGATGTAGAAAAAGCTTTTTACAAAATTCAGTACTTATTCATGATTAAAAACTCTCGATAAGCTAGGCATAGAGCATTGTACTGAAAGTCTTAGCTAATGCAGTAACACAAGAAAAGGAAATAAAAAGAATAAAGATTGAGAAGGAAGGAATAAAACCATTTTTGTTTGCAGATGACAACATTGTCTACATAGAAAACCCAAGGGAATCTGTAAAAGTTCCTGAAACTGATAAGTAATTACAGCAAATGTTAATATACAGAACTCAATCACATTCCTGAGTACCAGTAATGAACAAATGGAATTTGAAATTAAAAACACATGAGGGGGGGAGATGAACCATGAGAGACTATGGACTCTGAAAAATAACCTGAGGGTTTTGAAGGGGCGGGGGGTGGGAGGTTGGGGGAGCCTGGTGGTGGGTATTGTGGGGGCACGCATTGCCTGGAATACTGGGTGTGGTGTAAAACTATGAATTCTGTTACACTGAAAAGAAATTTAAAAAAAAGAAAAAAAAAACCACACGAGCATTTATATTAACACCCCAAGTAAAATACTTATATATAAATCTAACAAAACAGGTATACAATCTATATGAGGAAAACTATAAAACTTTGATGAAAGATACCAAAGATGAACCAATTGAATGGAAAGATATTTCATACTCATGAACAGGAAGATTCAATAGTGTCAAGATGCTAGTTCTTCCCAATTTAATCTATAAATTCAGTGTAATCCCATTCAAAATCCCAGCAAATAATTTTTTTGAATTGCAACAGACTCATTCTAAAATTTATGTAGAGAAGGAAAAGATCCAGAATTGCAAACTTAACATTGAAGGAGAAGAACAAAGCTGGAGGACTGACACTACTCAACTTCATTACTTACTGTAGAGATATAGTAATCATGGCAATGTAGTATTGATGAAAGAATGGACGAATAGATCAGTGGAACACAATACAGAGGCCAGAAATGGACCTACATACCTGAGGTCAACTGATCTTTGGCAAAGAAGAAAAGGGAATACAACTTTCAACAACTGGTAATGGAACAATTGGACATGTACATGTAAAATGAATGAATGAATGTATATTAAAAAAAAAGAATCTAAACACAAACCTTACACCCTTCACAGAATTAACTGAATATGAATCAGAGATCTAAGTGTAAAATGTGAAAATACAAAACTTGTAGAAGAAAACAATAGAAAGTCCGTGTGACCTTGGGCATGGTGATGTGACGACTTTTGAGGTACACCACCACCAAAGGCACAATTAATGGAAGAAATAATTAACATGCTGGACTTCATTAAAATGAAAAACTTCTTCCCTGTGAAGTGCCAAGTGCCAAGTGAACAAGAAGACAAGCCACCAACTGGGAGAAAATATTTGCTAAAGGTGCATCTGATGAAGGGCTGTAGTCTAAAATAGACCAAGAACTCTTAAAACGCAAGGATAAGAAAACAATCTGAAAATGGGCCACAGACATTAACACACATCAAAGATGATATGCAGATGCAAATAAACTTATGAAAAACTGCTCCATATCACGTGGCATTAGGGAAATGCAAATTAAGACAACAATGAGATACTACTACTCACTGATTAGAATGGACAAACTCCAAAACACGGACAGCAACAAGGGCTGGTGAGGATGTGAGGTATCAGGAACACTCATCCACTCCTGGTACAGCCACTTTGGAAGACAGCTTGGCAATTTCTTACAAAGCTAAACATATTTTTACCATATAATGCAGCAAGTATGCTCCTTGGTATTTACCCAAGTCACTGAAAACTTATGTCCGCACAAAAACCTGCATGTGGATATTTATTGTAGCTTTAATCATAATATCAAAACTTAGAAGCAACCAAGACAACTTCTAATAAGTGAATGGACAAGCTGGAAAATCCTGACAATGGACTCTTATTAGGTGCTTAAAAAATTGAACTATCAAGTTATGATAAGACAGGAAGGAACCTTAAATTCATTCTCCTAAGTCAAAAAAGCCAATCTGAAAAAGCTACGTATTGTATGATTCCCTACTATGTGACATATTGGGAAAGGATAAATTATTTAGAACAGTAAAAAGATTACCAGAGGATAGGTAAGAGGAAGAGATGACTAGGAATTTTTAGGGCCGTGGGACAACTCTGTATGATAGTATGATGGTGGATACATGCCATTTTACATCCTTCAAAACTCAGAGAATGGTAAAATTAAGAGTGAACTCTAATGTAAATTGTGGACTTTGGTGGTAATGTGTCTATGTAAGTTCATCAATTATAATGAGAACTCTCTATACTTTCTGCTCAATTTTGTTGTGACTCTTAAACTGCTCTAAAAAATGAATTTATTAATAACAAAAGGTGTTAGTGTAAGTCTTACAACAATACAGTACTTGTAAATGGCATGAGACATCCACTCAGCATTTCTGATTGTCTTACAAATTTATTTTTTGATTTTCACAGTTTGCTTCAACCATGTTCTAAATAAGTTGAGTACATTGCCATTAGTCGATTTGTATTGGCTCTTTCATTTATGGAATATCTCCTCCCTCTATTATTTTTTCCTAGTATTTATTGGTTGACTTAATGTAAAATTTCCTAGGTCTGGATAATGTGGATTGTATCCCCATGGTGTCATTTGACCAGTTCCTCTGTTCCCTTGTATTTCTGAGTGTGTGATGATAGTGCTAGAATTATAGATTGGATTAGATTATAGATTTGATTAGTTTTGATTTGGGGGGAATGGATATTTTAGATGGTATCCTGGCAACCATCAGGAACCCATAAGGAGCTGGTCTGGCTTTATTTTGTGGTGTTAGAGACTATTGATGCTTATCATTATTTCACTGAGTGTTATAAAATGATGATATTCTAATTCTGTCATTCCTTCTGTGATTATTAGCTGAAAGACCTCTGTTAAAGGAGCTTTCCCAGGGCGCCTGGGTGGCTCAGTCAGTTAAGGGACTGACTCTTGGTTTTGGCTCAGGTCATGATCTCTCTGTTGTAGGACTGAGCTCCACATCTGGCTCTGTGCTCGGTGCAGAGTCTGCCTCAGATTCTCGCTTCCTCTCTCCCTCTCATTCTCTCTCTCTCTCTCTCAAGTAAATAAATAAAAATGTAAAAAAAAGTTAAAAAAGGAGCTTCCCCTCATCAGTAATTATTGGCTACCTGAAAATAGACTCCATATAGGCAAGACAGAATACATCTTTGATTGGTTTCCCTTCATGTATTAGTTTTCAAAATAATGTGGCTGTTTCTCTGGCAGAGACCAACAGTGGGAGAGTTGTCACAGTCAATCTCTTTTGGCAAAATAGTGTCATTGAATTGTTCCTTGAGTCAATTATCGGTTGTATTATAACACGGTACTCTATTATTATTATTATTATTATTATAATGAAAATAAAAGGCAATTTTTAAGCTACTGCAGAGCCTTTCATATTGGGACTTACAAATGTCTCTGGGAGCCTGGCGTGTAACACCTGAGTGAAGGGGTTCAGGTGAAGTTTGTGGCCAACGGGAGTGCAGTTCTCTCTGAGGGTGACAGCTATGCCCCGATTACCACTAGACCCTGTTAGGAAGTTGTGTGGTAGGGGGCGTAGGATGGCCAGACCTTCAAAAGAAGTTGGTGATCTGAATCTTCGGGTGATGTCTCCTGACTCTGAAGGTTGTTAAATAATGTAGGATTTAAAACTACCACCACACAAGGTAAAAAAAACAACAACAAAAAACCCCACACATCTGCAAATGTATCTAGCATATGGCCCGCCAACACATTATTTATGCTCTAGGTAATTTTATGCACTATTTTCATTTCTATTGCCTTCTATATTTTCCTTTTGGAAGTTGAGGGAACACAGGCTCAGCTCTTTATTTCCCAATCTCCCTTCAAATTCTAGATTGTAGTCTTACCTTAGGAAAAGCTGATCTGGCCCAAATGATTCTCTTTCCCAGTAGGAGATAAGTCCTGTATAAAGTTAACTAACTTTTTGGATGATCTAAACCTTGACTTCAGATCTAATGCTGTCAGAGTGTACCTCCACTGGGTACCTCAGCCTTTTATTAGCAAAGCAGTTGTCCAGCATCATCAACTCTCCCCCCAGAAGCATCTACTCTCCCAGGCCATGGCCTCCCATCACTGATCCTGTTGCTCGGGAGCAGAGAAGAAAGAAGGGAACTAACACTGACCTAGAACCTGTAACACTCTGGACCCTGTCCTACATGCATTCTTTTTGTTTCCTTAATAATTAACCATCATATAAAAATCCCCAAGATTCAAGTACTATTATCTTTTAGCATTGATTAAAAAACACAGATTCAGAGATTTAAGTAAGTTCCTCTGGGCTGCAAAAGGACTACAGAACAGATCCAAATCTGTGTGACCTTCAAACCTGTGTGTATTTCATAACCTCACACTGCCTCCCACCTCCAAGCTCCCAATGACACCCAATGTCATTTGCTTAATTTCTGCAACACCATAACCTAAGCCAGATGGCTTCAGTGGTAGTGCTGCTTTCCTAGAGGACAGCCAAGGACCACAAACAGCATGCTGTCCTGGAGTCTTCTCTCCCATCACTGCTACTAGTCTCTTCCCCCCCTCTTCAAATTGCCTTCCCAGAACTCGTTTACTCGCCAGCAGAAATTCACTGTCTGAGTTAGGGTCCTGGCAGGAGACAAACGTTCAAATGGAGAATGACCCCCATTGCATAGTGTATCAGGAGGGGATCATTACACAGGTGGGGGCAGGGTTAAGAGAAACTGGAGGAGATGGAGAAGCATCCCGTGGCTAGCAACAGCAGGGAAGAACCCAGTCCCTGCTGCCTCATAGCCTAGCTGGGAAGGTGCTGCAAAATAAATGCAATGAAGTCCTCTCCCTTTCATCCATCCATCCATCCATCCATCCACCCATCCATCAGTAAAATACAGAGAAAGGCAGAGAGTGGAACTGCAGAGGCAAACAAAGAATATCCAGATAATTTCCTCTGCTTTTCTACAAGCTGCTGCCACTGTGGTAGATAGGAACTGGGTTCTGAAGGGCACCTCTGTTGAAAAAGATCAGAACGCTTCTCTCTCGTTCCCAGCTTCACTTCTGTCTCCCTGGCTGGAGTCCCAGCCAGCTTGCATCCAGACACACCTTCAGCTCTGCACTGGCAGACGTGAGAGTCTCTACCATCTGGGTCAGGCAAGCAGGGCTTTCAAGTTCATCCTCTAGTATCTGGAGTAGAAACACTCTATTCTTTCCCCAGCACATCTGCACTGTTAACAGCTGTCCATTGCTCTTCTTTCCAGAAACCTGACTGTGCTTTCCCTCCACTCTCTTGTTTTCCCTGGCCCTGCTCTTTTTCTCGAACCCCCAGGGAAAATTCTCTCCCGAGCCCCTCTGCTTCCAGGCCCAGAGTGCCTGCAAATCAAGTTATTTTCATTTTATGAATATGCATATACAAAACCCAAGATACTTTCCTAAGAAATTGCAAATTTGATCTGCAGAAAATGTGTTGCTATTTCTGCCAGTGGATAGAATCATTGCTAAATTACACCAAGGGCAAGAGAGTTTTGTGCTCTCAGAAAGCATTTTGCCTTTTGGGGGGGGTAGTGCACAACTACTTTTTCAGGATGCTGTTGTGGCTTCGAAAGTGACTTTTCATTTTTCCAAAGAACCAGAAAACGGTTTTTAGCCCTCCTTCGAAATACTTAGAAGAGGTAAGGTACAACTTTTTTCGGGCACATGGGTCAGTTGGGTATTCTGCTTCAGAAATCCCAGTTTCTTGCTTTGACCACATCACAGCTAGCATTTCCTTCCTCACATTAAGTCCTCTCTCATGCAGTCAGCAGAAACATTACAATTGGAAACGTTGTAAGTTTCTGACAGCTTTTTTTCTTCTTCTCTTACCCTTGCTGCAGTACAATCCCAGACACTCAAGAGTATCTAGTTGGTTTCCCCCCAGCAACAAGTTATAGGCTGAAACAAACAAAAAAAGACCAAGGGCAAAGGGTAAGAGTCTTAGCCATGGAATCGCTTCCCAGATTGAAAGCTGAGGCTGAGGGACGCCTGGGTGGCTCAGTTGGTTAAGCGGCTGCCTTCGGCTCAGGTCATGATCCCAGCGTCCTGGGATGGAGTCCCACATCGGGCTCCTTGCTCGGCAGGGAGCCTGCTTCTCCTCTGCCTCTGCCTGCCACTCTGTCTGCCTGTGCTCTCTCTCTCTCTCTGACATATAAATAAATTAAAAAAAAAAAAAAAAAGAAAGCTAAGGCTGGTCAGACTTTTCTGGCAGTGAACTAAGCTAGACCAGTATAAAGTTACTTACCTGGCTGCTCTTCGTGCCTTACCTTCCTTTCCAAAGCAGAAGGACACCAGTATTTGCAACTTTTCCCTGCCCCTCCCGTTTCTGGGGCTGAAGTCATTAAGAGCCTGTGTTCTAGTCTCTGACAGACAGAGCTGGGTCTGTGTCTTGGCTCTGCGACTTGTTAGTGGTATCCTTCACCTCACTGAGTCTTCGATTCCCCACCTATAAAATCAGGAAAATAAGAGTCCCCCTGGAGAAGATTTTTGTGATCATGAAATGAGACCGTGCCTTCAGCCCCATGCCTGAAATACAGTGAGTGCTCAGTAAGGGTCACCTAGTATTACGTCGCCTAGTATTACGAGAATTGCTATGGAGCTCCCAAAGCGTGTCACTTACAGACTTCCCTTCCCTTCCCCAGATGGACTTTATTCAAAGTTTGATAGACATTTCCACTGAATTTGTGTCTTTAGCATCCTCGGCCTTGATGTTTTGGTTTTGTCTCTTTCACAGAATTTTCTAGGCCCTTCCTTTAATGAGTGCCATCTTTTTTTTTTTTTTAAGATTTTATTTATTTATTTGACAGACAGAGATCACAAGTAGGCAGAGAGGCAGGCAGAGAGAGAGAGGAGGAAGCAGGCTCCCTGCTGAACAGAGAGCCTGATATGGGGCTGGATCCCAGGACCCTGAGATCATGACCTGAGCTGAAGGCAGAGGCTTTAACCCACTGAGCCGCCCAGGTGCCCCTGAGTGCCATCTTCTAAAAACACCCTTCCTTTTCCTTAAAGCCACTCATATAGTCATGTGCTAGCTAGAAATGCTAGCACATCTGATAGAGGGCCAGAGAGCCTCCTGGGTCCTCTCCATCCAAAAAAGTAAAGCCTCCATCTGCTTTTACCTTTTTTCACTGTTGGTCTAACACCCAGCCCAGCATCCTTCCGCTACATCCGTTTAGAAAGCACTCACTTCATTTTAACCTTAAATTCTGTGTTCTTTCCTCTTTCATCTCCCATCTTACTGCTGCCTGGTCTTGAACTGCATTCTGATCCTTTTCCTATATTGTCTAACACAGTTTGTGTAGAGGCAGAACATAAATCCTAATCTTAATTGCTAAATGCGCTATTTAACTTTTTATTGAAATTACCCAGCACGTATACTGAGGAGTGTGACCTTTTAAATTTCTAGTTTATTGGTGAACTGAAAATATCCTTTAAAAACAGATCAAAATAAAAGGTTTTAAATTTTGAAAAGCACTTTAAAATTTAAATCTTTTCAAATTTATAAAATACATGTAAGTTATAAAGAATAGAGGTACAATGAATGCCTATGTTCCCACTACTCAATTTATGGGGGAAAAAATATCACTTTTTCTCTGAAACTCCCTTAAGGGCTGACTCCTGAAAATATTGCTTTTTCTTCTCTTCAGAGGTAATACTCTCCACTGAATTTATTTTACTCCAATGATTAAATGAATATGTCACAATTTATACTTGCATTTTACTGTTGATGGACATTGAGTCCTTTTCAGTATTTTTAAAATTAGACTTTTTCTTTTGAGATAATTCCAGTCTCACAGATGTTTACAAGAAAGAGTAGCAAGACCTCCCATATAACCTCTACTCAGTTTTTTCCAAATGTGCTATCTTGTAAAGCTCTAGGATAGCTCCACGGCCAGGATATTAACATTGAGGTACATTTCCATCAGCCCAAGGACAGCCACACTCACTTTTCCCAAACACTACCCCTGTCCTTAGCCTGAGGATACCAAAAGTCTGTTTTCCATTTCTATGATTTTCTCTTTTCAAAAAATTTTTTCTAAATGAATTATACAGCATATAACCTTTTAAGGTTTTTTTTTTTTTTTTTCACTCAGCTTGATTTTCTGGAAATTCACCCAGCCAGTTGCATGTATCAATACTTCAAATTCTTTTACTGCTGAGTCATAGCATGGCATGGATATACCATCTTTTGTTTAGCCACTCACCTGTTCAACATCAGATGTTTCCAGTTTTTGGCTATTACAAATAAAGCTGCTATGAACATTCGGGTCCAGGTTTGGATGTGACCCTAAGTCTTCATTTCTCTATGATAAGTGCCCAAGAGAGCAATTGCTGGGTCATATCACAATTACATTTTTAGTTGTCCCGGAAACTGCAAAACAGTTTTTCCAGAGTGGTTGTGCCATTTCCATTCCTACCAGCAATGCTTGAATAATTCACTTTCTTCTCATCCTCGCCAGTTTTTGGTGTTGTCATTTTGCTTTAATTTGCATTTCTGCTAGGGCTAATGATGCCAAACATCTTTTCATGTGCTTCTTTATCATCCATAGATCTTCTTTGGTGCAACGTCTTCTCAGGTCTTTTGCCCCTATACTGTTTGAATTGTTGACTTTTTGGATGTTGAGTTTTAAGACTTCTTTAAGGATACTGGATACCTGATCTTTGTTGGATATGTGGTTTGTAAATATTTTCTCTCAATCTCTACTTTGTCTTCTTATCTTAGGTCCCAGCCAGTTTGCCTTCTCTTCACTGTGCATAGTCACACAGCTCTCCCCCATGCCCTCCATAGTTTTAGTTACACTTAGTGGGAGAAGTAGAAAAGACTCCATCTGCTCTTTCTTCCCGAAAGCATGAGTGACACAGTTCTTTTTTTTTCTTTTTTCCAACACCTAGGCTTGTGCTGTCCAATATATTAACCACAGGTACATGTAGATATTTCAATTAGCATGACTTAAAATAAAATAAAATATTCACCTCTTTTGTCCCAGTAGCCACATTTCAAGTGCTCAACAGCCACATGTGGTGAGTGGCTACAATGCAGGACAACCAGATGATAGACTGTCTCCTTCAACATCAAAGTTACTACCAGGCGGGCAGCACTGGCTTAGAGTACCTCAGAGCAGAGTTGCTGAGCTCAAGAGTATAGGCTTCTTAGCATTTATTAAGTAATGCTAAAGGTGTTTTCCAAAGTATTGCATTGATTTGTACTTCTGCCAGCTGTGGATGAGAATCTCTATTGTTCCGCATTTGTGTTAACACTGGGTACTCTCAGACTTCAAACATTTTGCTGTATTGATGGGAGAGAAATGATACCTCATCATTTTCACATTTACTAAGGAGAATGGATGTCTTTGTGTGTAGTCGTTGATCATTCTGAAAGAAGCTGTTCAGATCTTTTGCCCATTTTTCTGTTGGTTTGTTTATCTTATTAGTTCTTATAATATATAAGAACTATAAAAATATAGTTGTTTATCTTATTAGTTCTTATTAGTTTCTTATTAATTTTCTTGTTTATGGGAGTTTTAAAACTATGTTGGATACTAATCTTTTGTTGAGTAGATGGACTAAAAGTGTCTATCTGCTTTGTAGCTATCATTTTCTCTGTGATGTTTATTAGTTAGTATAGGATGGGTTCAGCTGGAGTAAAAAATAAACCTTGAGTCTCAGTGGAGTAACGAAGTCTGCTGTTAGTAGCGAGGTCTTCTGTCTTGAAGTTGTCCCTCAGAAAATGCATGGCCTTCCAAGTTGCTGACATAAGGGATATAGAGGAGGAGGACTACACAGATTATTTTTAAGTGCTAAGCCTAAAAGCGGCTTATGTAACAACTGTTCAAATTACACTGAATCATGAGTCCCCGATGTAATGCAAGGGAGGCTGGGAACTGTAGAACAAGACAATGATATCTGGGAGTATTCATGGTTTCTTCTTCAGGATGTTTTAAATGAACAGGTGATCTTCATTTTAAGGTAATGGAGCTTAAGTTTCTTTCTTCATGATTTTTACTTCCATAGTGTTTAAGAAATCCTTCTGAGCATGCTCATGCTGGGGATGGGGATGGACAGGGGGAGAAGGAGAGAAAGAATCCCAAACAATCTCAATGCCCAGCACAGAGCCCATCATGGAGGTATCTCAGGGGAGGCTCAATCTCATGACCCTGAGATCATGACCCCAGCCAAAAATCAAGAGTTGGACACTTAACCGACTGAGCTACCCTGGCACCCCTGCCTTATTTTAAATATTAGAGTTTTATAACACTTGAAACCTGGTAAGGCAGATATCTCCACTATGTATTTCCTGTGATAGGCTGTTTTGACTATCCTTAGTCTTTGCCCTGCTATCGAAATGTCACAGTTTTCTTGTCTAGTTTCAAAGAAAAACCTATTGGGAGTGAACATTTAGATCAATTTGGGAAGAAGTGATATCTTTACAATCTTGAGGTTTCCTGTCTATGAACTATAGTACATCTCTACAGCTATCTACTTAGCTCTTATTTAATATGTTTCAATAAAGTTTCACAGCTTTTTGATGTTGGCAATGTCTTGTACATCTTTGGCTTGATTGATTTGTCAGTGTTATTGCAAATGCTATCTTTTTAAAATTACATATTTCAAGTGCTTTTTGTATAAGGAAATTTAATTTCTTTTCTGTATGTGTGCTTTTTTCTATTTTTAGATATTTCCTCCTGGCTTCCATCCAGAAACAAGGTTTAAATAGCTAATTTTACTTTCTGTTCCTGAGAGGTACAATTTTATGTCTAGTTTATTTGCTGAGGGTGTGATTTTTAAGCTCAGGTATATGTGTAGACTCTCCTATTAGGCCTCCCACTCTGAAAGATTGTTCTCAGGTCTTCATTCCCTGTGAGGTCTTCAAAAGTGAAGCCCAAAGTTATCTGGATTTAGAAGATGCCCTTGGGGTGAAAATGAGCTGTTCTCTGCTTACCATGTTGTACTTCTGTTTTCCCTTAACTGCAGGTCTCTGGAGAATCCTTATCTTCTTGCTGATTTGTTAATGCAGTAAAATAGATGTTCATATTTTTATTCATTTTCTTTTAGTTTTAGTCAAGGGGTTTAGTTTATTTGATCTGCCATGCTGCCAGGAACTGAAATTGAGAAAGATATGTATATGTATGTGTGTGTGTGTATGTGTGTATATATATATATACATATGTATATATATATATATTTGATATAAATAACTTCAAACACATTTATAATAAATCTGAAAAGATATCCCCTATAATTTTTTAAAGGGTGAGCTAAATTGACTTAGTTCAATTGAATTACAAATCCCTGCAGCCAAATTATTGCTATTCAAACTTCTTTAACTGATTACTACACCCTGCACCCCCATTTTTCTTTATTATTTGGCTGTTAAGTCAATACAGAGCTCTAAGGGTTGTGGTCAACAAAGTTACTTTATACTTTTTGTTAGATGGATTGACACTTTAAAAAACTTCACTCAGCCTCCAAACACTGTGGTGTTTATACTGTACATCCTGAGATGGAGTTGACGTTAACCTTGATCGATCTTGCGAAGTCAAGTTGTCTCTGATAACAAGTCTCCTGCTTTCCCTGCCACTTAATCAACCCATGGCTATTGAGTTTCCACCACAAATCTGTTATGTGGTAATGGCAAGCTTGTTCTGATAGCCAATAGGTGTAAATCGGATTTTCCCCAGGGTGAGAATCTGACTAAACAGATCTCCTATGATTACCCCATTTCTGCTCTCCTTTTTAGAGATTCCCTATAAGCGTTTCTCAGGGAGGGAGACTAAAGTGTATATTTAATTGCTTCAGATTTCTTTTCTGTGAAGGGTCTAGACAACACACAAAACATAGAGGTAATTAAGACCTTAAGAAAGCTCTGGCAATTGAGTTAAGGAAAACTTAAAATGATCAATATATGTGGTGCTGTATCATTATAATTAATATTAAAATACTTAAAGCAATATCCCAGTTTATTAACTTCTTTCTTGATAAGTGAACACGAATGGCCCACAGGTATGATATGGGTATATAATCTCATCATTCTTTTAATTTAAATTTTTTATTATGTTATGTTAGTCGCCATACAGTACATCATTAGTTTTTGTTTAGTGTTCCATGAGCCATTCATATTTATATAACACCCAGTGCTCCATACCCATCACTGGTCTAACCCAACTCTCCACCCCCGTCCCCTCTAAAACCTTCAATTTGATTCCCAGAGTACAAAATCTCTCATAGTTCATCTCCCCCTCTGATTTCCCCCCTTCATTTTTCCCTTCTATTCCTTATGTTCCACAAATAAGTGAAACATATGATAATTGGCTTTCTCTGCTTAACTTGTTTCACTTAGCATAATCTCCTCCAGTCCATATAATCTCATCATTACAGATCTGTTATAAATCTTGTTTATGATTTCAAAAAATATGAGAAATATATATATGAAGTTAGTATCTGCTCAGGTCATTAAAACACTTCCCTTTTGAGTGGTTGATAAAGTTAATTGATATATATTTTTTGCATTTAAAAATATTTTTTCGCATAATTGATCCCTGTTTGCTGTTGAGAAAGAAAATGGAGATGAAGAGATGGGAAAACAAATTCATTATTTCATTACTCAGATATAAACTAGTACTTTCAAAAATATTTTATTATAAAACAGTTTCAGATCTACATGAAAGGTTGTAAGAATCACACAGAAAACCCCCATTACTCACCTATATTATATATGTATATATATAATATGTAGACTATACAATATTATACATGCATATATTTTATATAGATATATTTATCTATTATATATATATATCTTTATGTATATATATTTAGTATTTTTTTCTGAATCATTGGAGTGGAAGTTGCAACTATCCTACCCTTTTACCTCTGAGTGTTCCAGGATGTTTTTCCTAAGGAAAAAAAAATTCCATTACATAGCCATAATTCAATGATAAATTTAAGATGTTTAGCATTAATACAGTACCCTCAATTGAAATGCAGTCTGTATTTAAATTTTGTCAGTTTTTTCAATACTGTTCCTTGTAACAATTTACCCTGACCCAGAATTCCATCAGGAATCATGTAGATAGGGTCCCTGGGTGCTTAGTCAGTTGAACATCTGCTTTTGGCTCAGGTTGTGATCCCAGGCATCAGGCTCCCTGCTCAACAGGGAGTTTGCTTCTTGCTCTGCCCCTCCACCCACTTGTGCTTATTCTCTCTCTCTCTAATAAATACATAAAATCTTAAAAAAAAAAAAAAAAAGAACCATGCTGGGGCGCCTGGGTGGCTCAGTGGGTTAAAGCCTCTGACTTCAGCTCAGGTCATGATCTCAGGGTCTGGGATCGGGCCCCACATTGGTCTCTCTGCTCAGCAGGAAGCCTGCTTCCCCCACCCCCACGCCTCTCTGCCTACTTGTGATCTCTGTCTGTCAAAATAAATAAATAAAATTTTAAAATTAAAAAAGAAGAAAAAGAATCATGTAAATAATTTAGTGGTTGTATCTCTTTGGTCTTTCTAAATTTGAAACATTTCCTTAACCTTTCTTTATCTTTTGTGACATTGATGTTTTTGTGGAGAAAAGGCCAGTTGATTTCTAGAATGCATCTCAATTTGTCTGATATTTTTTAATCTTGTAAGGTATTGTATCTTGAAAGGTGAGTTGTATAAACTCACTGTCAGCCCTGCCTTCCCATTTTCTCCCGAGATCCTAATTTATTCTGACTTTTGTCCATACCGTTCCTCTAAGATTGCTTTTTTTGGGGTCATCAGTGACCTTCATGTCACAAAATTCAATGGTCAATTCTCAGTTCTCTTCCTATCCAATCTCTTAGCAGAATTTGCTAGAATCCATCTCCTCCTCCTCTTTGAGAGTACCATGCTTTCTTCACTCAGTTCCCCTGCACATAGCTATTTCCTTTATCTCCTTCTTCAACGATCCCTTTTACTGAGTAAGTTTTACTGGACTCTCCTAATCTTCCAGGACCCTAAATGATGGAATGCCACATGACTCAGGCCTCAGACCTCTTTGCCTTCTTCATTCATTTTTCAAAGTAGTCTCAGCTACGTAGGAAATGGGTTGAAACACCATTTATGTGTTATCCCAAATTTGTGATACTAGCCTAAGCTTCAGTCCCAAACTCCAGATCATGTATCCAACTATTTACCTCCCATTTGGAGCTCTGATAGGCATCTCAAACATAACATGTCTTACCAAAACACTTGATTATTTTTCTAAAATCTGCCCATATTTTTGATCTACTCAGAATGAAAATCAGAATTTCCAGTAGGGCATTATGTAATGGGATTTCTCACTAATTCACTTATTTCATATTCTATGGCTTCTCCTTTTACTTAATGTAACCCACCACACCAACTATACTTGTACCTCAGGACCTTTATACTTGCTGTTCCCTGTGCCTGGAATCCACTCTCCCCAGAAAACTACATGGCTTGTTGTCTTACTTTAGGTTTTTGAGGAAATAATCTCTCATTGGACAGGTATTTCCTAACCACCTCGCCTAATGAAATGTTACACACACCAGCCCTGTCACTGTTTATTCAGGTTTCCTGTTTTATTTTTCTTGGTTGTATTTATTATTGTCTTAAATATGGTTTTTCTCTCTCCTCTCTCCCTCACTGAAAAGTTAACTCCATGTGCATAGAGGCTGCTTTGTTTTATCCTCTATTGCCGCTCTTAGAATAGTCACAGGCTCATAGTAGGGATTCTGTAAATATGTGTGGGGTGAATGAGTTCATATTCTCTCAGTTTTTTTTTACATACAGAATATCTACTTAAAAATTATTTGGAAAAATCTCTATGGTTCCATCAATTGCTTTTTTAGTAATATGTCCTGAATATCTTTCTATATCACCAACTATAGATCTAAATACTTTTTAATAGTTTTAAAAAGTATCTCAATTTATGGAGGTGCCATGATTGATCTACTCAAATTCAACTGATGGACAGCTATATTGTTTTCAATTTCTTGCTATTTCAAACAATGCTGTAATGAATAACCTTATATTGAAGTCTTTTTGTAATCCAGTTTGTCAAACAACTATTGAGTATCTGCTATATGACATTCACTGTTCCGAACAATGGGATAGGAAAGCAGAGATATATATGATGTGGTTCTTGCATTCAGGGAACTCATGACCTGCTCAGAGAGACAGACGATGATAAATAAAAATGATGTATTTTAGAGAATTATGGGTACTGGAAGGCCCGTAAAGAGGCATAATGTACTAGTAGAATTCTGGGGTGGGAACTACCCGAGATAAAGGATGATGCAGAAAAGCTTTCTGGAAGGTCTGTATATTTAAACTGGGCTTTGATAAAGTTTTCATTCAACTGGCAGAGGGGCTGGAGTGGAAAGAGAGAGAGCCACATATCAAAGATGGTGGGAACTATTCTTGGATAAGTGAGCTCCCTCGTTTGGCTAGAACAGAGAGGAGGTGAGTGACAAGGCCAGAAAGTAGGTGGAAGAAGGAGCACATAGCAGATTAAAAAAAAAAATCATTTAACAAAGGACACAGGGATGGGAAATAATGTAGAAATGGATCCATTTGACTTACCTACTAGAATTTTTCCTTTTTTGAGAAAAAAGTTTCTCTTACCCTGGGGGAATGCAGGTTCACTTTTTCCAGATGTTCTGGTATTTGAAGAGAAGCTGAGAGATCTTTGTAAAATATGAAACTTCCTGACTTTAACTGCTAGCCATCAATTTAGACTTTTTTCAAAACTTCTTCTTGTGAACCACAAAAACACAATAAAAACAATAATAATATAGCTCCCAATCCACTTAATGGGCCATATATGTTCTGTGACTCACCAGTTTGTAAATGCTGCCTGAAGAGACTATATCCTCTAATTTGGCAAACTTCCTTCTTTTTGGACTTTGAACTACAGCACCAAGTTCCATTTTATATGGCAACCTACTATAAACACACATAAACATATACAGATGAAGCAAAACTCTTAGAAAACAATACTTAACCCCAGTCCTTAATCTACTTAACTGAAAGGAAAGCACTCTGATCCTGTCTAGTTTAGTCTAATCTATCCTATTCTAGAAATACTTGTCTTGATTTACTAAATTAACAGTTAGGTACGTCTTAATGCTTACAAACCATATTAAAAACACTGTCCTGACTATTATGATTCTTTTGCCATCTAAACTTATGTTATTTTGTAATATGTCTTAAGAGTTGCCTCCTTGGGTGCTCAGGATTTAGAGAGCCCAACGGGATATAAGTAGCTGTGGGCAGGCTCTCCTCTTTTTTCTCAGATCCACAGTATCAGCAAACATAGCAGTTATTCAATAAGGGGATGCTGGGGCTAGGATCTCTGGGAGTTTCCACAAGTCAGCTTTTGTATTCTGAGTCCCAACGGCTTTGGATCTGAAACCCTCTTCCCTGATTTAACTGGAGAAGATGGTCAGTGGGTTTCCATGAAGAAACCATTCATTGGTGACTAGTGCCCCCAGTTCTCCTCCAACAATATGTCCATGAACTTTACCTCAAAACTGAGATCCTCCTGATCTTGAGGCCAAATTAACTTGACTGACTTCTCCTCCAGTTCCTACCCCAGCCTCACTCCAAGTCCTGACTGGTGGCTTCACCATGGAGAACAAGTCATAAAAAATCCTGGCTGTTTCAAACCTTGTGTGATTAGAACCCGTTCTGGCTACTAAGAAACACAAATGATTGTAGTTACCTCGAAATTAAATGTAGCCTAGAACATTCAATATTTGTCAGGTCATGTTGCAAATCAGCTACTGTATTCATAATGGATGTGTCACCATCATAAATATGACAAAAGGACATTTTCAAAAAGATGATTATTCACACTGACGGGAGAGAAATACAAGCTCAAGAAATTAACATTCTCACCACTGCCTTGTCTCTCCTTGCCTTGCATTATTTAGGGATCTCTGGTGACTTGACTGAAGTCCTCCCTGCCCCCCAGAACCCGCATTGTGCTGAGCTTTCAGAGTATACACTTCCCTGATATCAAAGGAAGGACCCTTGTTGGAGGAGTTGACATTTCCCCCTCTCATCTCGGGGTTAATGGGCAGACCTGTATTCAAAGGCACCTTTGTCTCAGCGGGGGCACCGTAAGACATCCTCCGTATTGATTTGTATTGGTTGCAGGTACATGCTGGATCAAAGCCAAGGAGAGCAGGAGAAAGAAG
This sequence comes from Mellivora capensis, assembly GCA_004024625.1. NCBI lineage: Eukaryota > Metazoa > Chordata > Mammalia > Carnivora > Mustelidae > Mellivora > Mellivora capensis. Next base: position 71,075 of record PISX010003977.1, read on the forward strand.
CCAGACACAGAGTAGATCCAAGGGAAGAACTGAAATATAGACCTTTTTATTTTGTTTCGCTAAACCCTGTAATAATAACTGGCCAGCATTTATTATTCATTACTATATTCTTTATATTTGTATTATATTATTTATTATAGCATTTTATTTTTTATTATTTATTACTGAGTACTCACTGTATACAAAACCAGTGATCTCCAGTCCTCCTGCTCCTGTGAATCTCCTGGGGAGCTCTGTGAAACTACTACTGTGTTGGTTTCACCCCCAAGACTGATTTAATTGGTCATGAGTGGGGCCTAGGCGATGACATTTTTTTCACAGCTCCCAGGCAATTTTAATGTGAAGCCAGGGTTGAGAACTACTGTGTTAGATACTACTTAAAAGCTTTTTATTCAGTCCTCATAATAGGTCTATAAGGTTGCTATTATCATTATCCTCAATTTTCAGATGAGAGTGGAAAGGTAAAGAGAAGTTAAGCATTCTGCCCATGGTCAGACAGGCTAGTGAGGGGTGGAATCCAAATGTGAATCTGGGTAGTGGGATTTCAGAATTCAAAGCAAGATTAATGCAAAGATCCAGGGAGCAAAAATACTTCCTGTCGGCTGTTCCTTGTCGGGGGCAAAAGTTGCAGGATGACTACAAAGGAAGACAAGAAGGAGAGAAGTGAGATGTTGAAAGCATCAACAGGGCTGGTTTCATGGGCATGCAACGTGGGCATGTGCTCAGAGGGGTCCGGTGCTTGGTTTAATCCTCTGTTGTTGCTGTCTTGAAATTCTTGGTTGGTTTTGAACAAGAAACCCTGTGTTTTCATTTTGCACTAGTTCCTACAAATGATGTAGCCTGTCTTGGTAGCACACTCATGGAAATAGAATAGTGGACACTTTCCCTAATTTGAATCATGTGTGTGATGAGGTGAGTGATTGCTTCCTGGAGTAGTTTCAGCAAAGCAGAGGCCACCCTCCTCTCTTCTTGAAAGTACTTTTCGTAGAGCTGAAAGAGCCGTAGCTACAGCTCTGGGAAGAGAGCAGCAGGACTCTGAGCATAAGCTCAGAGGCAAGAGGTTGGTGGGCACAACTAACAAAGAGCAATGCTCTCAAGGATCGGTTCTTCCATTTTTCTCAATAATCACTGATAACATTTCTGAGTGCTCTCTATGTTCTAAGCACAGTTTTACATGATCTATGTGCATTGTTTCCTTTAATCATTGCTACTCCGTGAAATGGATGCTATTGTCTTATCCCCTTTCTACGGATGAGGGAAATGGGATACAGAAGTTACATAACTTAGCCAAGGTCACAGAGCCACATAAGAGGAGGAACTAAAGTTGTAACCAGACTTTGTGCTTCCCCACTATTCTGTGTTGATACTTGGAATAAAATGGATCAGTATATTGGGTGTTCACCTGAGCTTCTGACCATTGCAATCTCCAGAGATGCTCATGGAAGGGGGTAGAAACTGTAGGAAATATATATATATATATATATATATATTTTTTTTTTTTTTTTAAACCAGTAGTTAGGGGGAGACTGAGTGGCTCATTTGGTTAAATGTCTGCCTTTGGGTCAGGTCATGATCTCAGGGTCCTGGGATCGAGCCCAGCATTGGCTTCCTGCTCAGAGGAGAGGCTCCCCCTCCCGCTCCCTCTGTGGCACCCCCTACTCGTGCATGCTCTCTCAATCTGTCAAATAAATAAATAAAATCTTAAAAAAAAAAAAAGAACCCAGGAGTTAAGAGGCCCATGTTTTTGCCCATTTCCATCCTGGCAGAGTCTCAGTTTCCCTGTTTGTAAACAGAAGACATGTGAATAGGTTAGAAAGGGGAGTGAGAGGAGATATTAGCCACTTAAATTATCAATAAGATTGTCAGACAATGCTGTACAAATAAGATCTGTTATGAAATGGGTTCCCCCTACCCCATATGGTGCGGGCTATTTACTGAGTTCCTAAGTGGGACCTGTGATGACACGATCAGCCATCTCCTCTCCTGTTTGAATCCCACACTTCCTTTAATACTGAAAACCAAATCCTATCTAGTTCATTAACTTCTTTTTTGGAATTCTCTAAAACTGAGTCATAATGAGGATGGTGATTCTAAGAGTAGCTAATTTTTATGGAGCACTTGTGACATGCTGGACAGTGACAGAACTTATTTGCATCAGCTCATTTAATTTAACCTTTATAACAACCCCATGAGCTAGGTAGATTTTACAGGTGAGAAGACTGAAGCTAAGGGAGGAGAAATACCTTATTCACTATCACCCAGATACCAACCCAAGGGCTAGGATCAAACCCTATTTTGCATGGCTCTAATGCCCAGGCTCTTAAACCATTTAGTGTTTCTATTATTATGTAAATATATCATGTGTACATATTTATGTTATGTACAAATATTAGATTTGACATATTATTATTGCATGTTGATATAGCTCTGCTTATGTAGTGCTTAATTTACATTGTTATTGTATGTTGATTTAGAACATATGTCATATGCTAGTTTCCAAACTCCAAGAGGAAGCTATATTTTAGACTGAATGTTTTCTGCAGCATTTAACATTGTGCCTTTCATGGATGTCTTTCATGTCAAAACCACCTGGAAAATATACAATAATATTTGATTTCATATTAATTTAAACATCTACAAAATATTTTGTGTGAGACCATGATTTTTTTTTGGTTTCACACCAGTTCTTTGTTGTCCATGCTTTTAGAATTTTATTGAGAGAAAACGTTAGTTTTAGTCCCAACAGAAGAGCTGTTTATATTATTAAGCATTTTTTTCCCACATCCCAGGTATGTCTAAATGTTCTAACTGCCGTAAGCCATTTAACCTTTGCAAATGCTTGGCTGATGTACCCTTAGGTATTTACATTTCCTCCTTGTAGCATCAATATTTCAGTAAAAGAGAGCTTGTCACCAGCACCCAGATGGAGTCTGATTTGTCTCCCATCTCTCTCTGACAGTAACTGGTGTAGGAACTCAGACCTAAGGCTATTCCTGGACAAAAGAATTGGTTCAGGAGATGGCTAGTGCCTCAGTGCAAGTAAAGGGGTTTGTTGGAGGCATTTGGAAAAGAGAAAACCACTGAAAAAGATGGCATCTCTTGGCTGTGTACATTGTCTTGGCAGATCATGGCAGCCTTCTTACTACCATATTAGCATGAAGCCAACAGAGAGAAATAAGAGAATTCAAGGAGGAACCGAGCCTGGTTCCTGATTAGTCTCCCCTATCTGTAGAAGTTTTCAGATATGCGAACCTCTAAATTCCCTGTATCACTTTAGCTGGGTTGAAATGGGTTTTCTGTTCTTTATCTCCAAAACCATCCCAATTCTCACATGAATATTGGTATGTTATGTGTCAATATTAATATAAGAGGATACACTAAGAATCAAAATATGACAGTAATAAAAATACTCACTTATGACATTTACAGAGTGCTTTATATTGAAAAGAATGCCTATTATGCATTTTGATCTTACTGAGTTTCTAGAAGCCTAATAAGTTAGGATACACAGATATGATTGCAGTAGAGTTATATTTTACTAAGGAGAGGGGTTCTAAATATCCAGGAATAAAATTGTGCATAGTCAGAATTATCTTAGGGAAACCTATCCTTCAGTAAGTATAACCCAGGCAGCCACATAACCCTTCCTGTTCCAGCATTCATTCCAACTGTCAGAATTATTTATTGAGTGTCTTCACTGTGCCACATACTAGGCACAAAGTGATGAGAAGGTCTCTGATGTAACACAAGTTACTTTCTGGTGGGCGAAACAATTTTTAAATGAGTTAAGATGATTGTAGACTGAGGTAGTTACTAGAAAATTGGGATTATAGAGATTAACAAGGAATAAGAGGCTTTTATGAAGGTAGTTAGGAAAAGGTTTTCTGAGCAGCTGACTGAGCCCTGAAGGATTGGGAATGAGCTATCTGTTGGTAAGTAGTCAAGGGTTCCCTTGACTACTTATCAACAGGTAGAAAGAAGATTAATAATGTCAAAGACCTCAGCTGGGAAGATGTTTGATGTGTTTGAAGAACAGAGGAACAGTTTGACCTAGACAGTAGTGAGTGATGGGGAAAAGGTAGAAGATGAACTCACAGAAGTAGACAATCATTAAAGTATTAAAAAAGTTTTTTGTAGGGGTAGGGAAGAAAATTGGATTGTATACTAATAGAAATAAAAGGAAAACCATTAAAAAGCTTTGAGCAAGGTAGTGGCATTCTCTAGTCTGAGGTTTAAGAAGAATCATTACGACAAGGGCTAAGAGAAGAAAACAAATGCATCTGGGGACTATCAAAATTCAGAAAGTTATAGTGGTATGTGGTACGGTCATCGTAGTGAAAGAGAGAAGCGGTTTGAAATGAAATATAGTCTGGAAGAAGAACCTAGAAAACTTTGTGATGCTTGGATGTTGGGAGTGGGTAAAGAAAAGGAAGGCATCAATTAAATGTTGGTTTTAATTACCTGGGGGTAGAGGGATGCCAGATATATGAGCAGGACTACAGCATGAGCATTAAGGTGAGAACTAAGAGCTATTTAGGACCCATCAAGTTTGACATGCATGGTTGACATGGTGTACATATGAGAAAGAGAATGGAAAGAACATGAATGACCTGTTCCAAGTCATATGACAAAAAAAGGAGAACCTCAACTTGACCCTCGGTCTACCTGAAGATACAGGTTAAACACCATTTTAACAGTGACTGACCAAATGAATTGTCATTAGATTGTAAAACACCTCACAAATAGTAATGAATACATGCTTACAAGCTTAACAGTGGTAGCAAGAGCTTTTAATTGTTTGTGAGCATCTCTATTGACAAGCTTCACAGAGCCAAGATGGGAATGTCAATAGTGCTACAAGGCTAAGTTGGTTGATGGAACGAGTAGCAGTTATTTCCTTCTTTGGCTACTTTTCCTGTTCATTGGTTAGCGTCACCACCAGGAACCCAACTGCAGAAATTCCTTTTGTCAGGTAACTACCAAAACTACATACAGTTAGTTGTGTTATGTAACTAAGTTCACTAGAAAAGGATAAGACTAGTAGGTGTAGTCAGATAATGATGCAAACTACTTTTGCCTGGCATTTGCATACTAAAACCTTACTGTGCATAATTCTATTCTATGTTTTAATCTTACTGAGTTCTTTTTTTTTTGAAGATTTTATTTATTTATTTAACAGAAATCACAAGTAGGCAGAGAGGCAGGCAGATAGAGGAGGAAGCAGGCTCCCCACTGAGCAGAGAGCCCGATGTGGGGCTCAATCCCATGACCCAAGCCCAAGGCAGAGGCTTTAACCCACTGAGCCACCCAGGTGCCCCAATCTTACTGAGTTCTTATATGAGCCTCCTGAGTTGAGTTACACAAGTATTGTTACAATTATTTTTAAACAATTACTTGTGTACAATTACTATTACAGTAGAGTTGCTTATTATTTGACAGTTGGGTTTTAAAGTACATAAGCAGAAAATTGTGTCTAGTCAAAATTACCCTTGAGAATTCTTTCAGAAAATCCCAACACAGCTGGTTTCCCCCACATATTACAATTTGCTATTTCTTCCATTTACACTTGGTAAAAATGGATGACTTCTCTTTGGGGCCATGTCATACCAAAAAGTAGAGACCACTCAGTACAGCAAGATACTCATTTCTTCCTTCCATTTCTCTCTTCCTCCCTGTCTTCTTCCCTCCCTTTCTTCCACAAATTTTATGGCCTCCTACATGTCAAGTATTAATGAAGACACTGGAAATACAGTGATGAACAGAGAGATAGGGTTTTGATCTCATGAAGCTTATAGTCTAAGATGCATTGTGAGAAGCACACAGAATGCATAAATGGTCCAGGTCTTAGCCTTCTATTTAAAAAGAAAAAAAAAAGCTCTAATGTGTCCATTACTTAATCTTCTGCTATTGAGATCTTGGATTCTTGGTCAATATTGGCATGGACATAACTGTACAATAGGAAGGGCCTGCCTTCACCTCATTCAAATCTTACCCTTCCAACTTCCCTGGAGATTCTATTATATGCCTACAACCCAGGGAGGGGATTGTCATTGTTACTGAGGATAAACCTATTTAGGTGAATGTCCCCCCATGGAATCATTTATCTTCCCTTCCAATTTATACTGTAGCCATGCCTCTAGTCCAAAGCACAGTGATTTATTAGGATTTCTATTTAGGAACTGTGTTTAAAGACACTATGCCCTACATTGTGGGATTGTTAAAGTCAGAAATTCCCATATCATTAAATTGAAAGCAGAACAATTGGTGTGGGGGAGGAGAGTTGTCTAAAGTACATACAGTTTTTACTGTGAGACTGTGGGACCCTTTGTGTCATGTCAGGCTGCCCTCTTCTATTACTAGATAAAAGTAGGAAGTTTAAGCAATGTGAATTCATTTATCTGAATGTGCTGTGTTATTGAGTGGCTTTAAATGTTTTCAAGTAGTTGCCTCTGTAATTTTATAATGACTTGGTTTAATGTCATGGTCATTGAAGTTTTTACATTTACCTGAAGTAAGCTATGAAAGGAAGCCCATGATTACTTGCAAACAAGGGCCTTTTACAAATTGGTTTTTAAAAAAAGAGAGACATGAGAAAATAAAGTCTCCTGTATCTAAAGCAGTATCTTTAGGTAGAAAGAGTACAAGATTGCTGTACCCTTAATATATGTGGAAGCTCAGACATGCTGTCACATCTGGGCCTCGGTTTCTGTCAGGTAAGTCACACCAGCTGCAAAACAACTCAGTGGTTTAATACAGTAAAAACTTACTTCTCCTTGACTTCAGTCCAAGGAGTAATGTTTTGTGGGGGCGCGTTCTGGCCTTTCCAGGTTGGTGGCTCTGACACCTTTAGAACATAGTTTCAAATTAACACTATTTAAGTTTATTATTGGCTAACACCATTGCCCTTGTGAGGAAACTGTCTTTGACAATAAACTTGTTCTTTTAGGACTTTTTCATCTTTCTTCTACTCCCGTGGGTGACTACAACTTTTAACTTCAATAGTAAGGAATAAATTTTAACTTTTTGGTGCAAAAGTATTTGCTTCCCCAAAAATGGTTAGGCTATAACTGATCACTAATTACATAACATTTTATGCTTCTTAACTTCTTAATAGCTCTTTAATTCAGTGATTCTGAAGTATTTTTCACAAGACCTCAGCCACAAAACAAAGGTGTCTGGCTGCTTCAGAAGAAAAAGTTATGTTTTCCTGAAAGTACTTTCCCAATTACTTTATAACATTCATACATATATATTATATATGTATATTATTATGTATATTATTATATATGCATATTATATATATATATATATATATTTGAGAGAGAGACAGAGTAGGGGGCCAAGGGCAGAAGGAGAGATAGAGATAATCTTAAGCAGGCTCCACATCTGTCACTGAGCCTGATGAGGGGTTTGATCTCACAACCCTGAGATTATGACCTGAGCCAAAATCAAGAGTTGGATGCTTAACTGACTGAGTCACCCTGGCACCCCTAGAATTACAATATTTTAAAAAATATCTAAATTTTTCTCTCTTGTCTTTGTCTCCTAAGGAAAAGAAACTAAAATACCAAGGTTTTATTTTTTTCCCCCTTTCGGTTAAATGGAATATCTGCTACCATCTCAAGGAACTTATTTTGGATAATGCCATTGGAGGTAGTAGGGAGAATTAGAAGATTGTAAAATATGACAAAGCAACAAAGAAAATTGTTAGGGGTGGATTAATTTGATAAGTGTATGGGATAGGTACATAAATGGACCAGAGAGACATTCAAATATACTTGGAGTCTTTAATTAAAAAAAAAAAAATTTTCCCAGCACCATTTATTGAAGAGACTGTCTTTTTTCCACTGTATATTTTTTCCTGCTTTGTTGAAGATTATGTGACCATAGAGTTGAGGGTCCATATCTGGCTCTCCACTCTGTTCCACTGGTCTATGTGTCTGTTTTTATGCCAGTACCATGCTGTCTTGGTGATCACAGCTTTGTAGTAAAGCTTGAAATCAGGCAACGTGATGCCACCAGTTTTGTTTTTCTTTTTTAACATTTCCTTACCAATTCGGGGTCCCTTCTGATTCCATACAAATTTTAGGATCATTTGCTCCAGCTCTTTGAAAAATACCAGTGGAATTTTGATCAGAATGGCATTAAAAGTATAGATTGCTCTAGGCAGTATAGACATTTTAACAATGTTTATTCTTCCGATCCATTTGTACCCCAATATTCATAGCAGCAATGGCCACGGTTGCCAAACTGTGGAAAGAACCAAGATGCCCTTCGGAAGAATGGATAAGGAAGATGTGGCCCATATACACTATGGAGTATTATGCCTTCATCAGAAAGGATGAATACCCAACTTTTGTATCAACATGGACTAGAAGAGATTATGCTGAGTGAAATAAGTCAAGCAGAGAGTCAATTATCATATGGTTTCACTTATTTGTGGAGCATAAAGAAATAACACGGAGGACATGGGGAGATGGAGAGGAGAAGGGAGTTGAGGGAAATTGGAGGGGGAGACAAACCATGAGAAACTGTGGACTCTGAGAAACAAACTGAGGGTTTTGAAGGGGCGGGAAGTGGGAGGTTGGGTGAGCCTAGTGGTGGGTATTATGGAGGGCACGTATTGCATGGAGCCCTGGGTATGGTGCATAAACAATGATTTCTGTTACACTGAAAAGAAATTAAAATAAAAACAAACAAACAAAAAACCAAAACAACCAGTCATATTTTAAAAAATTAAATGAAAATTAAGGGACTGTAGTATATGCTATTTACAAAGAAAAAAAATTAAAGGAAGAGTGAGAGAGAATTTAGTGGAGGAACGGGGAAACTAGGAGTTAGGGGAACTCACCCTTCTCTCCTATAGTTAAATTCACATACAGCTTTTGATTCCCCAAAACCATAACTATTGATAGTCTTCTGTTGACCAGAAGCCATACGGATAACATAAATAGTAGACTAACACGTATTTTATACATTATATGTTTTATATAGTGTATTCTTACAATAAAGTAAACTAGGGAAAAGAAAATGTTATGAAGGAAATCACGTGGAAGAGAAAATCATTCATAGTACTGTACTGCATTTATTGGAAAAAATACTCATATAAGTTCACCCACGCAGTTCAAACCCATGTTTTTCAAGGATCAACTATATAGACTAGATAGCAGAGTGGTTAAAGGCAATGGTGTTGAGTCAAACCCCTTGGGGTTCTTTCTTGGCTCTGCCCTATAACCTATGGCACATAGGGAAGATCACTTTACCTCTGTGACCCTAAACTTATTCACTTGAATTCGTAAGCATAGTTATGGTGTCTACTGACAGATTAAAAATATACTGATAGATTAAGTAAGTACTTAAAAAGATTTTACTTTTCTTATTGAATATGGATTACTTTCAGAAATTTAAAATGAAGAGGCGCCTGGGTGGCTTAGTTGGTTAAAAAGCAACTGCCTTTGGCTCAGGTCATGATCCTGGAATCCTGGGATTGAGTCCCGCAACAGGCTCCATGGGGAGTCTGATTCTCCCTCTGACCTCCCCTCTCATGCTCTGTCACTCTGTCTCTCTCTCTGTCTCTCAAATAAATAAATAAAATCTAAAAAAAAAAAAAAAAAAAAAATTTAAAATGAAAATGAATTTTTGTTATAAATAAGATGCTTAGTTATTTAAAAGCTTAATAAAAATCATAGAACCCCATTCCTCAAACTATTGTAAGTGATAGATATATCCTGATTAATACATTGCTGCATTTGAAGGGATAAGCCCATCCACTTTCTCCCATTCCTTTTCCATTCTGAAATGTTACTCAAAGAAGTTGTGTAGAATGCCCAGAAATTTACAGGTTGTTTTTTTTAAAAACAAAAACAAAAACAAAACAAAACAAAAAACACTGGATGAAACCAAACCACCAGTGGCAATTTTTGAAATAAATCACAAGAAGCTTTTGGTACAAGCAGAAGATATGTTTCCTCACAGACCATATCTAAATAGAGACAAATGAATATATATCCTAACCAGTGCAAAGCATCTGGAGCTCCAAAAAAAGCTGAATTGCACTGCTAGAGGGGTGGAAAAGTGAATGATCCATATGCCTGACTGTCAATATTAGGATTTAATTGTTTCCATTATCCCTAATAAAAATTCAGTTCCATATTTGTTGTAACTCTGCAGGGCAGGTGTCGGGTCTTACTCACTGTCATCTCCCCAGGGCCTCACTCAACATGTGCCACTTAATGATGCTCAATAAATGTCAGAGGATAAATGAATGATGGAGGAAGTGAAGAGAGGAATGAGTGTTTGCATGAAAGGGGGGTGGAACAGATGGACATGGATAAATAGTGTGGAAAAGAAACACTTAAGGAGAAGAATGAATACGATTTGGCTACAAATACGCCTTGAATGAAGGACCAAAACTTCTTGATTTGTAAGAAGCAAGACAGCTGAATTCTATGATTCTCTTCTGGTTGAAGAAGCCAGAATTCTGATGTTTTGTGAATTCCAACATTCTCTGAATCTTTAAGCTCGGTTCCAGACAGCATTAATGGTAATGCATTTAATGGAAATTTGGAATTCAGGAAGGAGGGCCCATTTGGGAGAATATAAAAATACATGCTTTGGGGTCCAGGGTATTCAAATATTGGACAGTGGAGCAGAGTTATCTAATAGAGAACTGGAGATATGGGATGAACTAGAACAGGTAAGGATTAAATGTATGGTTCTCAAGTCCTTTCTCTCTAGGAAATGTAGTTCTGTGGCAAAGTGATTGGCCAGCTGAGCATTTTTGGTATGCCCTGCCCATCAGTCATGATTTATACAAATAGAATAGAGAGCACTGCTTAATTGGGTAAATTGATTACCTGGAAGGAAAGTGAAGTGAATAGAGATTCTAAAACAATGCAACGATCATAGCTCATATTTACTAAGCATTTATAAGGTGTCAGGTACATTCGTGTTTTCATGTGTTTTTACATTTACTTCTTCTTACACGTCTGTGATATATAGATCAGGAATTGGCGAACTTTTCCTGTAAGGGTCAGATAATAAATGTTTTAGGCTTTGTGGGCCATATAATTCCTGTGACAGTTCCTTGGCTCTGCAGTTGCAGCAGGAAACCAATCATTGACAATATGTAAATGAATGGGAGTGGCTTCATTCCAATAAACCTTTGTTACACAAACAGGCGATAGGCCAGATTTGCTAATCATGGATGTAGATCATCACTCCCATTTAATATCGTCTAATCTGCAGAGCCAAGACTCCAACTCAAGTCTGTGCCAGAGCCTGCTCTCTTATCCATTCTATTGCTTGAAATCAAGCTTCAGAAAGGCACTTTCAGCAGAGGAGGGATGACTGGATGGGGTAGGAAAAATTGGTGGCAGGAAGACAGGGAGACAAGATGGCAGAAGTCCAGATATGATCCACTAGCCTCCAAAACCACGGAGGTAAAGGTGGTGATGGATGGAAGAGAAAGGGTGGAGGTCTACTATGGGGATGGAATCCTTGTGATTTTGCAACTAATGGAATACAAGGTGGTGTGCTAGAATTGGGAATGTGTCTATGAGGGTTGCAAAGCATTGTGTGAAACCAGCTCCTGACCTTGTGCTTGTGTGTTGTGGCGCGTCAAGTTGAGCCAGCCCTGCTTTTGTGAATCAAAAAGCTGCTTCTCCCCAGGCAGGAAGAAAACACATGCAGTATGACCATCAGTTCAAATCTCCTGAGCAAACTCCCTGTCTTGCCAGAGTTTCAACACTGTGTCAGTTACAGAGCCATCTTCCCTACATGAACCAGCCCTGACCTTGCAGTTAATCAGAGACTCACTTGGGTAACCGCTTGGCAGTTGCCCCGAGAAGTTCCCTGTAAATCTATGACAAACTGGGTCGCTCACATAAACGCTCTCATAGCTGTAGATTGTTTGAAGGGCCTAAGAGTACTTTTCTGCACATTTTCCGATTAGTGCTGAGGCTTTTGCTGGTCATGTTGCCTATCACTGAGAGATGTCAGAGTCTGCAAATGGTGAAATGTCCAAGTGTTTTGCTCTTACTGAAAACAAATCCTTCCTTTCCCCAGTCTCCTTCCTTTGGTCCCTACACTACAGCATAAGCCAGGGTCCACCTTGAATCCGAGCTATGTATAGATATGATGGCTTCCTTAACTAGATTGCAAGCAAGTTGAGGACCAAAAGCAGCAACTCATTTGTTCTTCTAGGCTTTGGGTTAACACAAAGGCAGCCTGCTGGTTAAATTGAACATCAGACCAAAAAAGGCCACAGAAATCTCGTGAGGATAAAGGAGGGAGCTGAAGTACAATGACAGCTTATGAACAGATTTTTAGAAACACTGCTGTAAAGATAAAGGTGATGTTCACATTTTTACAAGATATTTACATGTTGGGAGAATTATGAAGATAGCTGTACTTTCTTCTGTTGATGAAAGAAATAGTGAATAAGAGATGTTTGTTAATTTTTTCATATATGTATCTAAAAAGACTTCACTTGCTTGGAGAGCACAGAAAGTAAGGCTTCTACAGAGGTAGAAGAGATGTGAGTAGTCTCAGTAGAAGCTGAAAATGTAAGGCGGGTTTCCAGTCTGCCTTACAGCAAAAGCACAGCACCGGCTGATGACAGGCTTAGTGAATCAGGCACACCTACCCCAGACTTTGTATGGTTTGGTATTTTGGGATTTCCAAAGAGCACACCTTGAGACATGGTTTTTGTCTTATTGTTTATTTGGGAAATAAACCCAGAAGCTCCAGGGAAGGAAGGGGGAAAGTGAGAGAAGGCATAGAGCAAAGGCATTTAAAAGGAGTGCTGATGAGCAGGTTACATATATAAATAGCTGAGTCTCAGTATTCCTGACTGCCATCTGAGGAATCTTCCAGAAAACAGATTAGAAGTGCCTCAATGAGAAGCTTGGCTCTTTATCTACTAGGTTCTATACATCATTGGTTGATGCTTTCCCCAGAGCATAGGCTAAGTGAGCTCCTGGGGCACCAAAGGAAGTCCCAAGTGGGAAAGTCAAAGACATTCAAGAAGGAAGGTGGCCAGCTTGCCAGGAACTGTCCACTGTAGTGGCAGATCAGCTCAGAGCTGGGCTGGGGGGGATATGGGGCAGCACAGTTCTTTTTTTTTTAAATTTTTTTAAATTTATTTATTTGTCAGAGAGAGAGGGAGAGAGAGAGAGTGAGCACAGGCAGACAGAGAGGCAGGCAGAGGCAGAGGGAGAAGCAGGCTCCCTGCTGAGCAAGGAGCCCAATGTGGGACTCGATCCCAGGACGCTGGGATCATGACCTGAGCAGCCGCTTAACCAACTGAGCCACCCAGGCGTCCCAGCACAGTTCTTCAACAGCAGCTTCTCCATGTTGGAAGCTGGATTCTTTTAAAAGGAACACAGTAGTAAGAGGACCATCCTTGGTTATAAATCCCAGGTTGGAGCACCCACCTAGGGTAGAGTGCAAAAGTCATCAGTGCTACACTCCAAGGTCATTCCACTTAATTCTCACAACTATTCTATCATATCAGCTGGGGAGAATATAGAGCCTTAGGGAGGAAAGCATAACTTGTCTGAGATCATACAACTACCACCTCAAGTAAAGAAGTTTCCATGCCAAGAGAGTATAACAGATGGTCAACACGTGGTTGCTGTTCTTCATACTTAAGGAGATTAACAATATTATAATAATAGCAACGACGATGATGTTTCTTTGACTTTGTAGAGCAAATGTCAATGTGCTTTCTCAAACATCTTGTTAATTTTGCTTCATTCGTGGGGAGGTATCGCTATTCTCTTTTTATAGGTGGGGAGGCTGAGTCTCCAGCATGCAATCATTTGCCCAGGAGGCCATGTAATTAAGTGCAGTCTGAGTGCAAGTTGAGTCTCTATCCAATGTGCTTTCTCCGCCTCTCTGTGGGCAGCAGAAGATGAATGTGCCATGCAAACAGTGCAGCTCATTTTCCTTGTAGGTTTATGCCTCCTCCTAATCAATTCCCAGGAAATACACCTTGAGGTTAAAGGATCTGTTTGCAGAAGTTTTGGAAGACCCTATTGTTGCAAAGATAAACACATAGCCTTAATACACATTCCAGTCTCCCTAGTTGCAGGATGGAATTAGCAAACAGTTGATGTAACCACCTGCTATCCTCTGGGGGGAAGAAAGATGTCGAGGGCACATGAGAATCTGGAGAAATGGTTCCATAGAGAATTAAGAACCTTTGAAAAGAAGTCTCTGGTTGTTACTACTGGATGTGTATGAGTTTTCCCTCTGGGTTTAAAAGAGAACAAAATGAGATTTTACAAAATATATACATAGTGACAGGTTGCTGATCTATGCATTTGGATTTCATGTGCTTTCTTTCATTTTGGAAAGATGAGTGGTAGAATTCTGACTGGCATTACAGATGAAACATTAGAAATTTTGACTCTACATAGTTGTCCCCACAACCAACAGAAATGTGTAATTCTGCCAGGGCAGGTGGAATAAAGCTGGACGAAGGAATGGGTCACAGTCCCCAAATGCACTGAAGTGCATTCAGATTTAAAGGCACACGAAACCATCAGGTCAATCATGTCATTTCCCTTTGTGTATTTGACCATCTGGGTTTTCTTTTGGTACTTTTATGATAATCATGAATGAGAGGTAATGAAATGCCAGGCCTAGATTATTGGACTGAGTGACATAGAAAAAAAGCAAACCCAACTCTTATTGGTGTTCTTCTTGATATAAAAATCAAACCAAAAAGGGCAAGAACAAATAGTAAAAGAAAACTGTTATCAGAAGCTGGTATCAAATAATGTGTACATAATTGCTCCCTTGAAATCGATATGTTTTAGAAAGCACCAGAAAAAGATTGTGGGCTGTTTAAGGCTGCATCCAGATGAGTTTTTACACAATATGCATATGCTGAGCAGGGCTGGGCTATTCTTTGAGTTAGCTCTTTCAGTTATCTGTTGTTGCCTAATGAAATAATACTATACTTGGAGGGTTATACAAAAGTGATTTTCTAAAAATATTTTATTTATTTATTCATGAGAGACACAGAGAGAGGCAGAGGCCGAGGGAGAAGCGGGCTCGCCACGGAGCAGGGAGCCCGGTGTGGGACTCGATCCCAGGACCCTGAGATCATGACCTGAGTTGAAGGCAGAGGCTTAACTGACTGAGCCACCCAGGCGCCCCTACAAAAATGATTTTATTCATGTGTTCCTCAAATCACAGTTCACCTGCTCCACTGGGGCTGGGGGCTCTGCTTTGAAGATGGCCTTGTTCCCATGGGTTGGTGCCGCCTGGCTGTCCGCAGGGCGCTTCCCTGGATCTGGGGCCTTGGTTCTCATGCACATGTGCCTCTCGACATGTCTAGGTTGGACATCTCACAGCATATGGCCATTTTAGGATGGTCAGATCTTACCCAATAGCAGGCTTCCCCCACAGTACGATAGCTAAAGCCATAGACTTTCTTAAAACTTAAGCGCAGGGCGCCTGGGTGCCTCAGTTGATTAAGCACCTGTCTTTGGCTCAGGTCATGATCCTGGGGTCCTGGGATCGAGTCTTGCATTGGGCACCCTGCTTACTGGGGAGTCTGCTTCTTCCTCTCCCTCTGCCCCTCTCCTCCGCTCATGCTCTTTCTTTCGCTTGCTTGCTCTCTGTCTCAAGTAAATAAATAAAATATTTTTTTTTAAAAAGAAAAGACAAACTAAAGAGGCACATCAACATTTCTGCTACATTTTCTTGGTCCCAGAGCTGGTCCATATTCAAGGGGAAGGGCAACACATGGGCATGAATGCTTGTAGTGTCCTTCATTAGGGGCCAGTAAACTATGTGAGCTCTGTGTATTATAACTGAGGACCAGTTTTTGCACTTTCCCTAGGGAATCCGATTTGAATGCCAAGATGTGAAGTCGATGCCCTACCATAGTGATCAGGGATAGGGTGTGCATTCATCCTTGCAGGGTGGAGAAGGATGCAGTGTGGGGAGAAGTGTAGGGTAAGACATTTAGGAGCTGCTGAGTGAGCACTGTCTGATTAAACTGTTTTTAAAAATCCATAGCACTACCTGTTCACATCCATAAAATGCTATAAACAACATGAAGCCTATTAACTACTTGAATGTTTTGCATACATTATTTGAACAGCTCCCCCCTTATGCCTTCGAAGGGGCAAACCATGGAGATCATAGGTGATTTGATTTAAACTCGTAGTACTAAATTGTCCATTTCCCTGGAAGAATTGTGGAAACTTGGCTAAAATATTTAGCACATCATTATCATTTGGCGTGATCTACTCAGCATCCTTTCTTCTAGGTAGGGAACAACCGTAGCCTAGGAACAGAGGAAAAATCTGTTTCATTAAAATTCAGAGTTAAGTATTAGGGAATATACTTCTATCAAACATAGTTATACTCGCCAGCATCATTAACATTGATAATTTGTTACTTAAGTCTCTGGAAATGTATCAAAGTTAGGGTCTCCACCCTTGCTAATGGGACCTGTAAAGCAAGCCTTGGAAGTTTGTATCCCAAAGCAATATCCCCGTTGATCAAAGTTTCAGGACCTATGAGTTTAATGGTCATTCTCATAATTAAGATTTCTGCCTGATGTTAATTTCCCTAGGGACTGCCCAACTCCTTAGAAGGGATATTTCCTAATTTATGATACCTTGTTAGCAAGGGCTCTGTAACATCAAGGAAGATTGCTAAGCATGTGTAGACTGAATCATGACAAAATGAGGGTAGCCAACAATTATGGAGCATTCTCTCTCTGCCACACACTGGTGAATTTATTATCATAATCTCCAGTTTTTCAAGAGAAAAAATAGAAATATAAAAGAATTATGTAAATTAGTAGAGCCAGGACTCAAACCCATACAGCTTTACTTCCAGGTCTGAGTGCTTAACTCTAGTGGACCACCTGTAATGGCCACCATTCTAGACGGGTGGTTCTCATGTGTGGTCCATGGGCCAGGACTTGTGAAACTGCAGATTCTTGATCCCACCCCAGATCTCTTGGATCAGAAGCCCTGAGAAGCTCTGAGAAACCTAGCAACGTATGTTTTCTCCCTCCTGGATTCTCATACACGCTCAAGTTTGAGAATCACTTGTTTTGACTTATACTTCCAGAAAAATGCTATTAATCACAGGGTTCACTGATGAATACTGTGATACCATGGGCTTCTAGAGGCATCTAGTACTCAACAAAGATCAGTGTATTTCAGGGAAGTGATCCACATCCAATGAACATTCCAGCTATAGCGTAACTTAATGACCACGTCTTTCACTGTTGGATTGGAATCTGAATTGACTGTTTCCCAACTCTTCAGTTGATTCTCTGCTTCGGTTTCCTTCTCGTATTAAAATATAGATAATGATGCTTGCTTTCTTCCCTCACAGAAATAGTCTAAGAATTAATGAGCTATATTAAACTCTTTCAGTTCCTGGAAGAAAGGCAGTATATAAACAGTATATTAATATTTTAAACAGGTTAACTTTTTCTATGTGAATAAAAGTTTTTTTTTCTTTTGAGGATCAAACATGTTGCCTTTTCCCAAAAGAGTTTTTTGATTTTTAAATTTCTTCTTTAAAGGCACCAACCAGATTTCTTTCTCAACCCCAGAGGAAAGAGTAGCAGGATAAGAAAGCACTTTTTTTCTGAAAAGAGCTAAAGTTTTTAAATCTGTGTTTTACAAATAATAAGAGGCAATGTGGTCCTATACCAGGAACGCTGAGTTAGAGATCATGGAACACCAAGTTTAAGCCCTCTCTGTTACATATTAGAGCACAAATTAGGGTGGCTTCTTCCTCTCTCTTGGCATCAGCTTATGGAACTGTAAACAAGTGACAATATAGCACAGAATTAAAGAATACAGGCCCTGGCTTCAAAGAACTGTGTGCAAATCCTGACTTGGCCATCCCCAGCTGTGTGACCTTAGTTTAGTGACTTACCCTCTCTGATTTTTCATCTCCTCATATGCATAATGAGGATAGTGATAGGATTAAATAAGGCAATAAATTTAAAATGCTCAGTTCAGTGCTGGGCACCCCACAGTAAGTGCCAGCTGTTGCAGGCATAGACTCGATGATCCCAAAGAGGACTTGCCACTTTGAAATTTTAAAATGACTTCTGGCAGTTTCTCCCAGGATCTCCAATTGCTTTCTTTTCTATGGATTCAACATTCATCATGTATTTGTTGAGCACCTACTATGTGCTGGGACCATTCGAAGCACTGGGGCTACACTGAGCGCAGATAAAAGTCTTTGCCCTTCAGCAGTTTGCATGCTAGGGGGAGCTGGCCTTTCTTGAATTATTCCAGGTCCAAAGACGTACTCTATACATTCCGATTCCATCAAACAGAAATCCTTTTTTGGACTGAACATTTTCAACACAGACAAGAAACTATTTTTCTTAGCCATCACCTCTTCAAAGAAAAAAGTTCCCTTTGACAAGCACTTTATTTATTTATTTATTTATTTATTTATTTATTTATTATGAAGTGATGGCTTACCGCTCAGCACATGTATAAAGAATTATGGGAAGGAGGGTGGCATCTCTACCTTATCTTGCCTGGCTTGGGGGAGACTTGGAAAATGAGGGTCAGTTGGGAAGGAGGGCACGGCAGCTTGGTTAGCAGGAGGCAAAAGGCTTTGGAAATCCATCTCTTCTGTAGCCAGTTCCTGTTTACACGTTAGGAGGAAAGGGGTTTTGAAATTCAGCTACCGTCTGTGTAAGGGGGCTTTTATCTAGAAGTTTTGGGACATCTGAAATGAGGCTGCTGCAACCCATTGGGAGGGTGGTGGTGTTCAACATTTCTGGATTCAGACAGAATCCTCTTTTTTTTTTTTTAAATTTCTTTTCAGCGTAACAGAATTCATAGTTTTTGCACCACACCCAGTGCTCCATGCAATGCATGCCCTCCTTAATACCCACCATCTGGCTCCCCCAGAATCCTCTTCTGATACTTCGTCTCCATGGCACAGGAACAACAATGGGGATCTCAGCGGATGTGAAGATTTTTAAGCAGGAAGAAGTGCACTTCTTTTATTTCTTACAACATAAATTAAACATCACAGCAGACATCAAGCTGGAAAAAGTTACAGGAAACTAAGGTACTTCCAGCACTTTATTAATGCAGCCTGGCCAACGGGTTCTGAGGGGCAATGAGATGACCAGCAGGTAGAGATCCCTGGATGATTTGCAGCCAGCCCCACAGACAGGCTGGGGCTCAGGAGGGCAATGGCTCTGGCTCCAGATGCTGTATCATATCCAGGTCTGGAAACAGAGATCAGAAACATGGGCAGAAAGACAGAACTGAAGAGCCTTATCAGCAACTTGCAGCAGTACCAAGCCCCGGTCTAGACAATCTGGGGAGTGTCAGGACCAGAAGCCAGACTGGGCTAGAGACGGAAGTGGCCAAAGCAGTGGTCAGGCTGGAGTTGAGGCTGTGCCAGATGTTTGTCTCCGTACAAAAGGGAGTATAGTTAGGATGAAGCCAGCTGACAAAACAAGGTCAAGTCCAGATAAGTAGGACAAACCAGAGACAATTTTGGTGTCCCAGGGGGTGCATTAGTTTCCTAGGACAGCCATAACAAATTACCTGAAACCCAAGAGCTAACTAAAGATATTTGATCTCCCATAGTCCAGAGCATAGAAGTCTAAAATCAAGGTGTTTGCAGTGCTGGTTTCTTCTGGAGGCTCTGAGGGAGAATATGTTCATGCCTCTTTCCCCACTTCTGGGGGCTATGTGGCAATCCTTAGGATTCCTTGGCTCATGGATACATCATTCCAATCTCTGCCATTCTCTTCCCATCATGCATCTTCTCCTCTTCTGATAAGTATACCTGTCACTGGAGTTAGGGTCCACCCTAAATTCATCATGATCTTGTCTTGAGATTCTTAATTATATCTAGGAAAAGCCTTTTACCAGTAAGGTCACCTATATAGATCCCAGGGTTAAAACTTTGTCATATCTTTTTAAGGCCACTATTCAACTCATTATAGTAGGTATGGAGTCAGAAAACTTGGGTTTTAATCCCAATTAATAATAGGACGATAACTACCTCCTTTTTTTTTAACCATTTGTCAGGCACTCATTCATGATCAACAAACATTTATTGATCATCTACTGTATGCCAGGGACTCTTCTAGATTCTAGGAACTCAGTGATAAACAACACTGGCAGAAATCTCTATCCTCCTGGAGGCTACACTCTAGCAGAGGTGGGTGGAAATAGACAAGCCAGTAATAAATAAACTGAAGTATATGTTATGTTTGATGGTGACGTAAAGAGACTGTGAATGAGGGAAGTGGATGGGAAGTTCTGGGGGTGTGGGAAGATTGCAATTTTGAATAGGATGGTCCAGGAAAGTTACTATGGGAGCAAAATCTTGAAGGAGGGAAGGGAGTTAGCGTGGTAGATGCCCGGAGAAAGGGTCTTCCGGGTAAAGGGAACAACGAAGTGCAAAGAACTTGGGGCTGCAGGCTGGAGAGTGAGTAAGCAGGCCATCCAGGCAGAAGGGGAGTGGGCAAGACGGAAGGGTTGAAGTAGATGAAGTGGAAGGGGTGACAGCTGTCAGATGGTACCCATTCAGCTGGCTCTCCAGTGGAAGGACTTTGACATTTGCTTGGAGGAGAAAAAGGAGTCACAGGGAATTTTGAGAAGAGGTGTGACATGATGTGGTTTCCTGACCAGAGGATCACTTCCTCATCTGTCCTGAAAACAGAACCCTGTGAAGGCAGGGGAAGGGCTGGGAGACCCCTGGAGACCCTACTGTCCTAATCCAGGAGAAGGATAGCTATGGCTTGGGCCAGTGGAGACTGGGAGAAATGATGGGGTTCAGCATGCACTCTGGAGCTTGAACTACTAGAATGTGCTGATGGTTGAATGTGAGAAATGAAAGAAAGGAGTCAAAGATCCCTCAAAGGTTCGGGGCCTGAAAGCTGGAAGTGTGTACTGAGATGGGGTAGTGCTAATCACTGCATGTGCATTAGACAACTCACTGCTCAGCCCAGTAAGGATGGTAATCTCCCTCTATCCATTTTATAGATGAAGAAACCGAGTCTTTCAACACTTAAGTAAATTCTTAAGACCATAAGTACCTAAAATAAGACTTGATCTCTGATATTTATTATCCCAGATTCCTAACTCCCAAAGCCCCAGTTTTTCCCTCTATAAAGAGGATTTTATTATCTTAGCTGCATCCACAAAATTGTAAGGGTTGTCTGAGAATGAACATAGAAATGCTTCATAAACTACAATGTACTATACAATTCTGTAGGCTGTCTATCACTATGTAACAAAATATCCCCAACTTTGTGATATAAAAATAACAATTTATTATTATCTCTCCTGGTTTTGGAGGGTCTTGCTTGGACGTGTCACATAGTTGCAGTCAGTGGTGCTGGGCTCAGAGTCATCTCAAAGGGCTTCTGCACTTAGATGGCTGGCGGGTGATACTCACTGTTGGTTAGGACCTCAGCGAGGATTGTGGGTTAGAACACTACACACAACCTCTTCATGTGGCCTGGGCTTCCTCACTGCCTGGTGGTGGCATCCTAAAAGTAAACATCCTTAAGAAGAAGAATCGGGTAGAAGCCATATTGTTTTTTATGATGGGGTCTGGGAGGTTTCATAAAATCACTTTTGATTAAGGCAGTCAGGGGGTTCCATTAGGATCTAAGGAAGGGATCTAGATGCCACCTCTTGATTGGGGAGTAGCAAAGTTACATACAAGTCATGTGTTAAGAGGAGCATGTGAGATGAGAGATAGAGTTGTGACCATCTTTGGGAAATACGACCTGCACCAAAGTGGAATTAGGCACACTGAGTTGGAAGCCAGGTGCAAGTCAACAGGAAGAGAAAATCAGAGCCGGTTAGTAGGAACAGTAACCTGTTCCCCCAGGGTGACAGCAGATTAACCACACAGCATTCCACAGTCAGATAATGATGGATGTCTGGGCTCAGATCAGGGAAATTCTGCTCATTGTTGCATTTTTTCCCTATCTTTTTATATGATTTGTTCCTGAATTTGTAAAAAGAGCCCCAGGTAATAGTGTTATATATATTAAAAAAAAAAAAAAAGCTATAGGGAAACATAGCAGGGATACAGTTCCCCATCTTCCCACCGTACATTCAGAACCAGTATAAAAGTGCTAGTGTTGGGTTCTGTTGTCTGCTTGGATGGGGGCCCAGTACAGAGCATAAGGGCTTTGGGCCTGGAAATCCCACAGACCTAGCTTTAAAATTTCTTTTAGCTGGATGATCTTGGTCAAGTTACTTAATTTTCCAATCTGAAAAATGCTGATAATGATGAAATAATCATATAATGTGCCTCAGGGGCTAGAAAATAGAAAGTTCTCAATGCACATTAGCTTATAAAATCACTATTGAATAAATATACTATTGTTTTTATAAAAAGGATCTCACAAAAACAGCATGCATGCTGTTTTGTATCTGCTTTTTTCACATGACAGTTGTATTTTGAACATCTTTAAGGCTCTGGAAACAGACACCTATAGCAATCATTATATTTATGAGATGCATACCTCCCCAGTGTAGACATGAACTGCAATTTGTTTATCAGTTTCTAATAGTTGGCTATTTAGCTTTTTAAAAACTTATTTTTAATCTGTTGTATATAACACTGTAAAAACCAACTTTAATACTTGCCTAATTATTTTCTTCTTGGCACATTTGCTTAATAAACAAACGAATATTGACAAATTTCTAGAACTGGATTTGCTGGACTCAAACTGTCCTTTTCAAGAGTTTTTAAAATTTATTTCTTATTATGTAAAATTTCAAAACGTGAAAAAATCAGAAAGGACTGTTTAATGAACATCGATATAAGACCAGCATCTATATTTAGTCTGTTAACATTTACTCTGTTAACATGTGCTTGATCTCTCTTTTTCTTAAACATTGAAAAATAAAACACATCCATTATGACATTTGGCTCTAATGCTATAGTAGGTTTTTCATAAAAAAGAGGACTTTTCCTACACAACCATCATATTATTATACATAACAAAATTAAGTATAATTTCTTAATATCACCTAATACAATTTAGAAATCTCCCAACTGTATAAAATCCATTTTACATCCTTCTGTGGTATATTTTTCAAGTCAGACCCCATGAAAGAGCCTGAATTACTTAGGGTCATTGTCTCTTGAGTGTCTTTTAATCTAAAGTCAGCCCTACCCCCTATTTCTCCCCCTTGAACACTCAGTTGTTGAAGAGCTCAAGCTGGTTGACTTTTCCCCTTCTGACCCTTCAAAACCCCCATTTAAAGAAAAATCTTGGAAGTGAAATTGCTGGACCAGAAGGCCATCGTGGTTGTAGGCAGCCCTCCTGGTGTGAGCACTTCATAGCCTTCAGAACTGTGGCTCCCAAGTGAGGTTTTTCCTTGGTAGACAGGCAGGCTGGATAAAAAGGGTCGGCTTTGGCAGGCCCCGCCCACCCTTCTAGCCGGACCCAAGGGTCTGCTGGTCCGTATGGACCCAAGGGTCTGCTGGTCCGTATAAAGCTTCCTTAGGGGGCGCCTGGGTGGCTCAGTGGGTTTAGCCGCTGCCTTCGGCTCGGGTCATGATCTCAGGGTCTTGGGATCGAGTCCCACATCGGGCTCTCTGCTCAGCGGGGAGCCTGCTTCCCTCTCTCTGTCTCTCTCTGCCTGCCTCTCTGCTTGTGATCTCTTTCAAATAAATAAATAAAAATAAAAATAAAAAAAAGCTTCCTTAGGGTAAGGGGGAACCAGTGCAAATGAGTACCAGAAAGAACAGTCGGTTTAATGGAAAAAGTGGCCTGAAGTTCAACACGAGAAAAGATGTTTTGAGAGATTTTATTCCACTCCATTCAGAGGCCGGTGAGTTTCTCCTGGGCACATTTTTATTCCTGCTGGTGGAGGAGTTGAAGCAGGGCGCCATTGTCACAGACATGCCTTGAAATTCTGGTTCTGCCTGTGAGTAGGGTGACTTGTTACCTTGGGAAAGCAAACAAACAAACAAACACTTAAAATCCCATTTTACCTGGCACTCTGATACATGCCAGGGACTGAGTCCTTTTTGGAGGACTCAGCTGTCTTTCCCCTGCTAGGGGGCGAAGATTGCTACTGAGAGGTGAGCAGGTCTCTTATCCTCCAAGACAGGGCTTCTCAGACGCTTATGTACATAAGAATCACCTGAAGGGCAAGGCGAGCTTGAGATAACCAGAGCGTCTCATGAGATATTGATTCCGTAGATGAGACCTAGGAATCAACTTTTTTAACAGCCATCCCAAGAGACGTTGACCCAGGTGGTCCACCACCCCTGAAGAAATTTGATCTTGGAGCCTTGGTTTACTTGTCAGTGAAAGGTTACTCTTTATAGCCACTGCTATGTCCCAGATACCTTCTTGCTACATTACACATTGACTGTTAATCCTCACAGACACCTTATGAGCTAGATTCTCTTTGTATTTTTCAGGTGAGGGAATCAAGGCTCAGAGAGGTTAAATAACCTCCCCAATGTTCACATTGCTACTAGACAGCAAAGCCCAGATATGGTAGTATATGTGGACTATGGTGGACTTAAATTGATTTGAGGGCGCCTGGGTGGCTCCATCGGTTAAGCCTCTGCCTTTGGCTCAGGTCATGATCCTGGGGTCCTAGGATCAAGTCCCGCATTGGGCTCCCTGCTCAGCAGAGAGCCTGCTTCTCCCTCTGCCTGCCTCTCTTGCTCTCTTGCTCTCTTGCTGTGCTCCCTTGCTCTCTCTCTTTCTTTCTCTGTCAAATAAACTAATAAAATCTTAGGAAAAAACCCCTTAAATTGATTTGTAAATGCAAAAACTCTAAGAGTAAGAGGATACTACTATTTGGTGGTATGCAAAGACTATTTCCCACTATGGTTAAAGAAGACTGTCTGAGGTTCTCTGTTACTCTGTTCAAACCGAGGTCGACTCTCTAGAGACTGGATGAATGCTTGGCAAATAGAGAGCACTCAATTCTGGCTTATTGAATGAATAAATAAATATGTTCTAATATATTCCAGTACTCTGCAAATGTTAGTCTTTAAGCCCTTACACAGATGATACACTTCTATGTGCCCTCTCTTAACATCTCTTCTTGGTCCAGTTCTGCTATATCCATACAGTACTACTATCAACTGGAGATCCATGGCAACCATGGTTCACCAAGTGACCTAGCTGCCTTTGTTTTCTCCTGTCCGTCTGCCATATTGAGATGGTGGGGAAATCTTTGAGGTGGACATCTTCAGCACAGAGTCCTAATACTGGCTGAATCACTGAGACCCTAGCCTGGTCCCTTAGTCACTTAAGGCTTTTACTTGGCTCCCATAAAGGAGAGTTCTTAAAATCACAGGTTTGCATTTAAATATCAGCTCTGACAAGATGGAAATGGGTTAAATTCTTTGACTGTGATTTGCCACCTGTATCAGGTGAGGGGATGTTGTCAGTAATTAGCGGTGAAGGCTTTAGAGATATTTTGCCTGTGTTTGAGTCTCTGCTCAATTGTTTACCAGCTCTGCAAACCTTAGGAAAATAACTTGCTTATCTGAAAGTTGGGGCAAATAGTAGTATCTACTTTAGAGGATTAGCATGAGGATAGAATAAGCAATAAAGCATTTTAGCACAGTGCCCACCATATAGTGAGTTAGCACTAACAGTAGCCAAGTCAGTGCTCGAAAATGAGGTCATCGTACCTACTCCTTTGGAAATTTGAAAGAATGTTTGTAAATTACTTTGATGATTTGTATCTGCTCTGTCAATAGTAATTGTTGTGACTCCTATCACTGCACCGTGAGGTCAAATTCTGAGATTTACAAGACTTTTGGCAGTGCTGACACTCTGTGATTTTTAAGAAATAACAAAATTAATGACCTGCCACTTAAACTTTGAAAGCTAGGGCACCACCCTAAGAAATGGCCGCATGGTGTTGTTTCTGAGGCTGTTTGGGGGATGAGAAGCTCTGACTGAGGGCTGCCTTCCAGAAAACAAGATGTCGGCTTTACTGGTGAGGATGGATATAGATGTTTCCAGTGAGAAATTTCACTACCTGAAGATTAGACAAGATCCTTGAGATCTGCTATTCTTTCAACTAATGGAGATGGCCGGCCTTTCGAGTGTTGTTATAGTGTTCAATCTGGGGATAAGAAACACACAACCCTTGAGGAGCTTTCAGAAACCAAAGGTGAGTCATTGCCCTGTTGTCAACTCATTGTGTTGAGTCTATCCAGCTTCTCCCCTGCACCTTAGGACAAACTGGGGGGCAAGGTTAAAATAGAAGATGCAAAGGAAATTTGAATTTCCGGTAAACAATGACTTTTTAGTATAAATATATCTCTATATGTACGTATCTATGTATGTATGGACAATATGTCCCAAATACTACAAATATTTATCAGCTAATTATGACGACCATAGTATGTCCTGCAGGACAGTGCTTCTCAATCTTTCTTATGCATATAAATCACCTCAGAATTTTATTAAAATACAGATTCTGCTTCAGGAGTTGAGATGTTGACACTACTACTTTGAGAATCTCATCTGAGTGGCAAACGTGAAGGGTAGAGTCTCTCAGACTTGCCAGAGCCGAGTCTCACCTGTGGTGCTGACTGAAAATACAGACACTTTGCCATAACAACACACCACAGACTGGGTGATTTAAATAAGGGCAGGGCTGAAATCCAAGATGAGGTAGCAGCGGAGATTCTTCTGAGGTCTTCTCCTTGGCTTGTGGACAGCTGCCCTCTGCCTGCCTCTTCACATGATTTTTTTCCCTGTGTCTGTGTGCCCTTGGTCTCTCTCTGAGTGTCTTAGTCTCTTCTTAGAAGGACACCAAGCAGATTGGAATAGGACCCACCCTAACAGCC
Source organism: Mellivora capensis (assembly GCA_004024625.1). Lineage (NCBI taxonomy): Eukaryota > Metazoa > Chordata > Mammalia > Carnivora > Mustelidae > Mellivora > Mellivora capensis. Next base: position 97,916 of record PISX010003977.1, read on the forward strand.
CTGTTTTGACTTAATTATCCCTTTAAAGTGCCCATCTCCAAATAAAGTCACATTCTGAGGGAGTGGGGGTTAGGGCTTCAACATAGGAATTTGGGGAGGGCACAGTTAGTCCTTAACTGTATCTGGGACTCATTGAGACAGAATTTCTATGGGAGGGGTTTTCAGAGACTCAATTTTACCAGCTAGAAGCTCTGGCTGAAGATGACTATGCCAGGTAAGTTTTACCAGGTGACATTTGGCCATGAATCAGAATCACCTGAAGAACTTGTTAAGACCTCCAGGTTTTTGATTTGAGAGGCAAAGATGGAGCTCCAGATTCTCCTTTTCCAACAAGCGGTCATTCTTAAAAACTACAACCTTAGACAAATCCCTAAAGCCCTCTGCAAACCAGGGACAGTGGTCACGTCTCCTCATGTGGCTGTAGTGTGGATTTCCTAAGATAGGAGGGAATAGCTCTTGAAGATCTAGGTGAGAACGAGTTATAGTGATGCATTTTCTACAGCCTGTGAGCAGGAAAAAAAGTCAATGTATTTTCATAAACAGAAAAACATTGATTTTTTTTAAACTTTCCTTTGATTCTATACTTGAAAATCAGTGAAGTATATTTCATTCTTATCCCCATAGTGGTCTTTATTGAATCGCACATTATTAGACCCCACGAGGCCATTTTCCCAGATGTGTTTGGGCTCACAGATCAAATCTACAGAGGTTTCAGATGGAGAAGAGTTGGAAGGGTGCCAAATTATGTGATTAAGCCTTCATTCTTCTAAGAAAGTGGTTTCTTGTTACAACTAAAATTCCCGAGCCATGTGTTACTTTGATGTTGGTTGTGTTAATAAACATATAAACAAAGTCTTGCACAAAGAGAAATCAATAGTTTTAATTTTTTTTTCTTTACAAATCTGTAAAGATTTTTGACTCGGTCTTTCTGGCACATTAGAAATCTAGAATTTGGCCAATCCAGATACATAGAGAGGTCTTGAGCAGATGGACCTCTCTTTATATGGCATTTTCATAAGGGTCTCCCATTAAAAACCAATACTTTGTAATTTTCTCTTTTTTCTGAGATGAGATATAAATGATAGGTTGATAAGCAATTTTAAAGGTCTTGTTTATATTAATGGGACCATAAATTGATGATTTTATTGTCATATGTAGCAGGTCGATGCATCTCTTGGGAATCCAAGAAATCAGCTAGGAGATGGTTTCTGCTGTTGTGTGCTCTTAAATGTATTGTTTTCAAAGCTTCATCTCCCCTTCAGGGCACTGGGTTGAAGAATGCTCGCTACTAGGACTTACATGAGAATTAAATGTGTCCAAAGTCACTACTATGCATTCACTGAAGCATAATAACTTCATATGTGACAGGTGTTTTGTCACTTATATGAAAATACATTGGAATGTGTTGTCATTATTTTTTTGTTCATTTAAGTTTTTCTCCCTTTTTTTCCCTTCCCAACTAACTGAACAATTAAAACACGAGATCTGTGTTCAATTTGGTAACTTTGTCCAGAAACATTGTAAGCTTTTTGTTTTGTTTTTAAATCTCGGAATAATAAGAAAACTGAGACCCAGAGTTTAAACCTCTAGACCAAGGTCAACCAGCTGGCTATGACAGAATAGAATTCAACCATAGGATTCTGACTGCAAATGCCATTTCCTTGGGTCGATACCCTTTCAGTTGTTCTGGAATTCAAGGTTGACAGTCCCTGGGTTTCAATGTTAAAAACTGATACAGGGAAAATATACAATTCGTTGCTGTTAATTAAATTAAATTTTTTTAGATTTTATTTATTTGACAGAGAGAGAGAGAGAGAGAGAAAGATCACAAGTAGGCAGAGAGGTGGGCAGAAAGAGGGGGAAGCAGGCTCCCTGTTAAGCAGAGAGCCCGAAGTGGGGCTCGATCCCAGGACCCTGAGATCATGACCTGAGCCGAAGGCAGAGGCTTAACCCATTGAGCCACTCAGGTGCCCCTGTTGCTGTTAATTTAGGAGCAAAACATCCAGCCGATTAGAAGGTCTCTATGTCTCATCGATAATAGTCTTTATTTTGGGGGTTTATTAATAATTCTGTCAGATTTATCTGTTTTATACATTAGAATTCCTGGTCAAGAGGTAAAGTATGGTAGAAAAGTAGAACTAGTCTGTTGAAAATTGAGATGTAGTATTTAAAACATCGAAACAACCTGGATCCTGGTGTGTTAATCTAAGGTTAACCCTTTAGTTGTTGAATTGGAGAAGTTCTGGACAGCTGAGGTAGAGTTTGGATACTTGACAACTTAGGACAGTGACTATTTACCGACCAATAAATGTGTAAACTCTTTAACCACTGGCAAAGCAATACCAGTGTGAACAGGATGAATACCTACCCAGGCTGAAAGCCTACGTCCCTAAATAGCCCCATTTGCTTGGATAGTTAATGAAAATTGATATTCCTGGTAAAAAGACAAATTTGCAGCACCAACATTTTTTATTTTCCTGGGCTACTAAGAGCTGTGAAATAAAGGTTAAAATTAGGGTTTTAAGCTAAAAATGCCAGCTATTCTTAATCATAAGAATGCATCATCATTGCCTTTGCAGTTTTCCCAAAATTCATGTGCCTTTGAATTTTGCAATGATTCTGATTCAGTAAGAGTGGGCTGTGTCCCTGGAATCTGTGTTTTTAAGTCTTTCCTAGAGGCATCTGCTATATTGGATAGCTCCTGTTTTACCCTCTAGATGTACGTACACTCAACTTTTTTTAGTCATGCTCTAATCTCAGAAGGCCACACTCTGTGGACTGCTTTGGTGAACTCCCTTGCTTTCTGGCTTCCTGTTGGGTGCAGCCAGCAGAAAGTCAAGGTGGGATGTGGAAGGAGGCAAGGAGAAGGAGACTAGTCTATTTTATTTCCTTGACTCCTTCTCTAAGGGATCACTTTGTCACTTTTTTTTTTTTTTCCAAATAAGGGATCAGTTTGGACTGGCTTTCACTTTGACCAAAGATCAGAGCTCCTTCAAAGGTGGCCCTCTTCATATGTCTTTCTTTCCAAGTTCTTGTAACTGTTCCCTCTCTTCACCCCTTCCAGCAAAGATGTGGTGCTGTGCTGTTGGCACGAATATCAGGGCACTGTTACGACTTTCATAGTTTCCTTCACCCTTTGTAAACATTTTCTCTATTAAAACTATCCCCATTATTCTATTTGATCTTGCCATTTACTTTCTGGTGGAATTTTTTTTTTTAAGATTTATTTATTTTAGAGAGAGAAAGAAAGAAAGAGCATGTGTGGGGGTGGAGAGAGGAGAGGGAGACGGACAGGGAGAGAGAATCTCCAGCAGACTCCCTGCTGAGTGGAGAGACCAATGGGGCCGCCATCTCACGACCTTGAGATGATGATGTGAGCCAAAACCAAGAGTCTGATGCTTAACTGACTGAGCTACCCAGCGGTCCCAGTGCGGTCCTTTTCTAATAGGCTCTGCCTTATCCACTTCTCCAACCTTTCGTTGAACTTAGATGATCTTTAAGAAACCTCCTATTGCCAGGGGCACCTGGGTGGCTCAGTGGGTTAAAGTCTCTGCCTTCGGCTCAGGTCATGATCTCAGGGTCCTAGGATGGAGCCCCACATTGGGCTCTCTGCTCAGAGGGGAGCCTGCTTCCCTTCCTCTCTCTCTGCCTACCTCTCTGCCTACTTGTGATCTCTGTCTGTCAAATAAATAAATAAAAATCTTAAAAAAAAAGTAACAACAACAAAAAGAAACCTCCCATTGCCAATATTCTGACTGTCCACAAAGCTCAGACAACTCGGGGATTTCTGCCATAGTTTATCTAAAGTACAGTGAGAGGTATGGAAAACCAGCTGGAATTCTAGTATTTTCCTTTGAACATCTTGTCCCCCTTCATGTGAAATGCCTGAAGAAAGTCTGGCCAATTCTAGGTGGCAAAGAATAAATAAATTGAGGATGATCCTAGGGACAAAGAACTTAAGTGAACTTTATAAGTTTTTTCAAATTATACAATATGATTAAAATATAAGAGTTTTCTCTCAAGGAGAAATACTTAAAGAGGCCTTAACTAGGTCTCTGTTTGGCAGCAGAATTTTATGACTCTCAGTATTTGCATGGTCAATTAATCCCTTAAAGTGATGACTAGTAGGCAAGTTATTTGGACGGTACAAGAGGCTAATTGGTAATATTGTTACACAAAATCTTGTGGGCAAAAATTATGCCTGTCTTTTAAAAAATGTGCCTTTGGTATTTGAAGGGAGAGCTCTAGTGCCTTGGGCCTCAGAGGAATTCAGCCTGCTGATGTCAGAATTAATGAAGAATATGGAAACTTAAGTGTAGGATGGATGGAGTGAAAAATGCATTAAAGATTAATGACATTAGACCAGTGGGAGAGCCACATTTTCTGGTGATCAAAGACTTTGAGGCTTTCATCTGAAGTGCCTGGGAGAATGTTGAACATCTTGGAATTTGTCATATAGCCTTTGGTTAAATTTTATCAGCCTGCTATTCAGCAAGATGCTCCAAGAAATATCCTCCTACCCTCAAGCTCTGATCTATTCATTCATTCAATAAATGTTTTTTGAGTACCTACTCTGTGCCAGGCCCCCTTAAAAAACCTGAAATCTGATGAGTGTGACACACACATTGCCATGCAATGTAGTGACACGGACACATTTTCTTAGATAATGCAATGAGAACACATTTACTTTCTGAGGTGGAGTCATTACGTTTCTTGTAATATTGTGTATTAGGATAACTAGAAATCCTCCAGTTGTAAAATATTCCAAACATTGGACGGGCTATAACAAGAAACACTTGAATGTAGGAAAAAGTCGGGGAAATTCTCAGAAGCTAAAGGAAAAAAACCCTGAGAACAAGGGAGGGGCAGAGGTGCTCCTGTTCTGTCTGCCTTGTGCATAAAGCAGAAGGGGAAGCTTCTCACAGGGAGCGTAAAAAAGGGGACGGTTCACCGAGCGTGGGAATTTGCAGACACCCTCGGCAGTTGAATTTAAGCCCCACTGCTATGTTCTGAAGGAAAACAAGATGGTGGTCCAAGAACATCCAGCTAAATAATCTGGCTACAATTGGCCAACCATGTGTTATGGAGAGACTGGAGAGACTGCGCTTGGAGTGGGATCTGAGGGCTGAGTTAAAAACGGGTGCAGTGTAGACCAGGGGTGAGCAGTCCTCGCAGAAAGCTGACCGTGAGAAAGTCGTGTGGGCCAGAGGGGTCATGGTGTGTGGGAAGCACTGAGAGCCACGCTATGGTTGCAGGGAATACATCAGGAAAATCTGTGCCTTTCCCAACTGGAAAGCTAAGCTCCTAAGGGTTCCATCCTTATAGGCAGGATTTTCACTGTCTTCTGAATAGCAGTGGGCACCTACTGAGGGTTTTGACCAGTGTCATAACATTAGAATTGTTACTTTTAAAATCGCCTTCTTGCCACTTTGTATAGTAGGGGGTACAGCAGGGGAAGAGGGGGAAGATGATCCTGGGAGAGAGCACATGGCTTAAACCCTGGTGGGAACCAGAGCATCATGGATAGAACACCATGAACTGTAGGGAGGGGAGCCAGCCCCCAGAGAAGGATGTAAGACTTTGTCCAAGGCTTCGACTTTATGTCTGGTACTTGAAAGGAGTAGACAGAACACTCCACTCCAGACGAGCAGGAAAACTGCAGTGTATTGGTGCATGGATGTTTCTAGTCGAAGCGTTTAAAAACAAAACGTGAAATATAGAATAACAAAGCAAACCCTCCTGACCGTCAAAAGTTTGTTTTTATGGGATCTCCTGGGTGACTCAGTTGGTTGATTGTTGGGCTCTTGGTTTTGGCTCTGGTTGTGATCCCAGGGTCCTCAGTTCGAGCTCCATGGGTTGTGGTGAATGTGGTGGCTGCTTGGGATTCTCTCTCTCCCTCTGCCCTCTGTCTCTTCACCCCCACTGCCCCCTCTCCCAAGATTTCCTCTCTAAAAAAAAAATTAACTTTTTGTGGAATGAAAGAGAAAATTTAATTCGCATTAAGTTTGAGAGCAGAAGTGATTATAGAATGTAGCTATACATTGATTTCAGGATTAACCCATGACCAAGTTCATTTTGTTTTGCCTTTTTTTTTTTTTTTTTTTTTTTTTGGTCATTCTTCCACCCTGTCCTAATTTCTCACCATTGCACTTCCATGGACCATTTTTCCTCTGGCTCCATCTCTTTCCCTAATGATCAATATCCTTCCCTTCTTTCTTTCCATGTCTTCATCTGGATAATTTTTATTTCTTCCATATTTTAACTTAATAACAAAAACTAACACCATTGGCAGCTTATGTATCACTGCTGTGCTAAGCACTTCTAGGCAGACAAATTTTTAGTTCTTAATGGTGATTATGAGGTAGGTGTGTACATTCGTATTTGCAGATGAGAAAGCAGACTTAGGTAACCCAAATGACACGGTAAAAGGTCCAGTGGTTAGTAAGAGTAGAACAAAGATTTAAACCCAAGCATTCCACACACAAAACAAGCAAATGGTTGATTTAGGCAACTCTTTTTTTTTTTTTAAAGATTTTATTTATTTATTTGACAGACAGAGATCACAAGTAGGCAGAGAGGCAGGCAGAGAGAGGGGGAAGCAGGCTCCCCGCGGAGCAGAGAGCCCGATGTGGGGCTCGATCACAGGACTCTGGAATCACGACCCGAGCCAAAAGCAGAGGCCTCAACCCACTGAGCCACCCAGTGCCCCTAGGCAACTCTTTTTTTAAAAAGATTTCATTTGTTTATTTGAGAGAGAGAGAGCACAAGCAGGGGGAGCAACTGGCAGAGGGAGAAGCAGACTCCCCACTGAGCATGGGGCCTGATGTGGGACTTGATCCCAGGACCCTATATTGACAAGATGCTTAGCCATCTGAGCCACCCAGGTTCGCCTGATTTAGGGAACCTTAAATTGGTTGTACATCACCCAGGATCTTGTTAAAATACAAATTCTGATTTTGTGGGTCTCAGTTTTGCTCATGTGTGGACCCTACTGAGTAGCAATAGAGTGTGAGAGGTATTCTGGAAATATTTTTTTTAATTTTTTTAAGAATTTATTTGTCAGAGAGAGAGGGAGAGAGAGAGAGTGAGCACAGGCAGACAGAGTGGCAGGCAGAGGCAGAGGGAGAAGCAGGCTCCCCGCTGAGCAAGGAGCCCGATGTGGGACTGGATCCCAGGACGCTGGGATCATGACCTGAGCCGAAGGCAGCCGCTTAACCAACTGAGCCACCCAGGCATCCCACATTCTGGAAATATTTATTAAATGAAGCAACGAATGAAAGAATTCAAGTAAAGAACGTGCTAAGATGTGTATATTACTGATTTCTTTATTTGGAGATCCTATTTTGACCTCGCACTTAGGGTTGTCTGCGTAGTACTTTCTCAGTTAAGTATTGATGGGGCTCCTGCTATAGATGAAGTACGGTGGGAGATGTACCCATGAATGAGATGTGACCTCTTTTCTAGGCTGGAAGCCGGGGATGGCACTGTGATACAGGCAAGGACTCTGGCTCAGTGGTAGGTTCCTGGAGTACACTTACTGCCAGCCAGCTCTCCCTACCGCTAGTCATCACGAAACTAACCACCAGTGCCAGTCTTGGTGCTAAGAAGTGTTTTACATTTCACTTGATTCCCTCCACATCCCTACACCCGAGTTACTCTTGCTTTCCCCCTTTTGTACTTGCAAAAGCTGGGGCAGAGAGCAGTTGAGTAGCTTACCCAGAGACACAGTAAGGCTGCTGACCTTGCTGACCTTGGGATCCAAGTGGTACTAATGCCAGAGCCCCATTTCTTTATCATGATGTTTTTGTCATCTGGGACCACAAAACAGCAAATAGAGTTAAAATGTAAAATATATATTACTATGCAAAAATGCCGGGATTTTCACATTGATAAAGATTCCTTTCGTCAGTCTTGTTTCATATTTTTTAATGCAAAGGAAAGAAAACATAACCGGTAATGCTGACATTCCCTTTACCCTTCCATCTTCCCATTTCCTCTCCCACTGTCTTCTAAGATAGGGGGGCATACTTGAGGTCACTGTTTTCTATTTCTAGAGAATTTTTTTCTGTTTTCTGTTTCATATTTCCAAACCGTTTGTTTGGGATTTGAGTATTCAAAATACTCAGAAGTTACAATGTGCTATATGTACATTTCTTTCACGTTATGTTTTTGATAGCTGTGTGTGTTGCATCACATAGGTATAGCTATTTCATGTAAAGTTCTCTATTCCATCTTAATTATCTCTTCCACTATTGTGGACTTCAAGCTCTTTATAACACAATTTCATGAATTCTGGTTCAAATGTTCTCAAGCAGTCTTCTGGGATACAAGTGCAAGAATTTTGTAGGGTGTTTTTTAGGAATGGAGCTGTCAGGTTGTAGATTATGTCCCTTTTAGAAGTTACTGATATGTTGCCAAATTATGCTCCAAAGGGTTTGTAGCAACTCAGTTCCTTCCAGAAGTGAACACTGTTATCAACACTTTATGAGGTCAGATACTTTCCCCCTACTTGAGAGTATGAAATGGTATGCTATTATTACTCTAATTTGAGGTAGTTTGGTAGCTTGTTGAAGTTAAGCTGTGTGTGTGTGTGTGTGTGTGTGTGTGAGAGAGAGAGAGAGAGAGAGAGAGACTATTGGGTTTCTATTTTCCCTGTTTGTATCATTGGCTTACTTTTTCCCCAACTCATTTGCAGAAGCTTTTTCCTGTTCTGAATACTGTTTCTTATTTATGTATGCATACAAATAACTGTTTGTATTCCCTCGCTTCTTTATATTAAACTATGTCTAAGCTGATGCTTTTCATTTGGGCAAATTTTGTTTTTTCTTTTGTACTTTTTGTACTTTTCTTTTATCAAAGTCTTCTTTGGCAGAGGCAGCATAAGAGAATGTTTAGGAGCTTTGTTTCTGGAGCCCGGCCACCTGAGATGGAAGCTGGGTTGTCACTTCCTATCCAATCCATCTTGTCGTATCACATTGCTTTCATGAAGACCTTTAGTACAGAGTTGAACAGGAGAGGTGATGGAAGAGGTGGGGTCATTGGAGTTCCTTGTAAAGTAGCAGCACTGGCATGATTGAGAATTGTAGAATTTTGTTGCTGGCACCGTATTGTTGTATGGGTGTTAGTCAAGTGATCATTGGCAGGGAGTAGTCATACTGTGTGTGAGGAGAGCAGACTCAATTCTGAAATGCTGTAAACTATTTTAGGTCTATCACTAATTTGCTGTTTGACTTCTTATATATATTTTTTTTGTTGTCATTTTATTATTCAGTGTCCCTCACTAGATTTGTGAGGATAATGCCTATGTCAATGTTATTGTTCCAAAAGCCTAAAATAGTATCCGGTCTTTTTAAGGTAGTTAGTAGATCCTAGAATGATTAAATTAATGGCCTCACTTTACCTCTCCATTTAATAATATCTGTAAAATGAAGTCAGTGGAACTTGCTCCACCTCTCACGATGAGCTGGGAAGATTAAAGTCAATCATGTGCTTTGAAAAGCGACCCATAACTCATGCCAACCACAGTACATGGTGGATAGCAGCAGGCAAGGAATCACAAGTAGGTAATATGTTTGCCTCTTTCTAGTACTAAAATGTGAATTCTATGAGAACAGGAGTCTCATCTGACTTGTTTGTGGCTATGACCCAGACACCGAGACTACTGCCAGGAACACAGATATTTGTTGGATAAATGGAGTAGAATTTAATTAAGATATCTTTAGTAGACTCAGAGAAAGTAAAGGAAACTATAAAGTTGAATTCAGTGGTCTGCTGTGAGAATGTGTATATGGTCAGAGTGTATATGGGAAAACTAGAAAAGAAGAAAGTAGAAGAAAAAAAATGGATGGAAAAACTAAATGAGAATGAAGGAGACATTGTCTAGGACTGAAGAAAATCCTAGACTGAAAAGGTCAATTTGATGTTTCTGGTTGTCTTTCAAACTGAACAGGATCAATTAAGTGACCAATCTGAGTGGACAAAACTGGTCATTAAGATGGTAAGGGAACCACAATTTAACTGGAAATGCTAGATTTAGTATTTGTAAGTCTATGAAGAGAGATGAGAGCAAGAAGTCTGCAGCTCTCTGACCTTTTGCATTCTGCAGAAGTGCTTTAAGACTTGGATGGTTGCCTATGCTCTGAAAACAACAATAATGTATCCTGGAGAACTTTGAATTTATACTTGGATTTTGCCTATTCTAATATTCTCTATGTTCTCATAAAAGTAGCTTTAGTAGACATCTGTTGTTTTTGTTTGCCTTGCATCTTTTTTTTCCCCCTCTCTCCTAACAGTATCCCAATTTGTTCTGGGGAATAACCTCCTGGTCTCATTTTTGTGTGAGGATAGACTACTTTTCTATTTCCAGGAGGGGCCATGTGACCCAGGCCAGGGCAGTCAACATAGACTATTTTTATGGTCACAATGCTTGACTCAGAAATGGAGCTTAAGACCCAAGATAGGCACCGACTCTCAGTCTGGGGACTGGATCTGACTGTTGTGAAGGGGAAGTCACCTTTCCACTAGGGCTGCTGCGTTGACTGTTATTCAAAAGAAAGAAACTAAAAGAGAAAAAGAGAGAGAGAAGGTGACCAAGAGAAGAGGACTCAAAGAAAATAAGGAAAATAAAGAAAAACTGAATCCTGGTGATGTTGCGCATCTGAGTCTTTTTTGCTTGAAGTTCTTCTAGTCATTTCTGTTAGGTCAGCCAGGAAATTCCCACTTTCATTGAATTTCAGTGGGGGTTCATTTGCAATTCAGAAGAGTCTTGATTAATATATTTTGATTAAAAAATAGAATTTTCCAATGGAATTGAGAGCACAGTGTTCAGACCTGGGCTAGTTGAAAGTCAGGAGGATATATCATACACCTTCGTCTAGGTAATCAGTTACTGAAAACGCATCTTTAGAAACTTCACTTCTCATCAGTGTTTGTATATCTATAGTTAGAGGTGAGTGCATATCTAGAGCTAGAATTAGATAATATCAAGGTTATTTCCAGGTCAAAAATTTAAAAATCAGAGACAGCTTTTCTTGTAATGACCTCATGATCTCTCTTGTGTTTGCTGGAAGCTTCTGATGACCAAGGCTACCTCTTATAAAATTCCAGAGTGTATTCTGCCATTCATTCCCTGCCCCTTATATCTGCTGAAGTTTCCTAATGTCCTGATAACAGAAGGAGGCACTGCCACTGTGATGATGATGATGGTGATGATGGTGATGATGAAGATAGCTACCGTTTTGAATCCTCACAATACCAAGAACTTCACTTAAGTCATTTCACTTAATTCTTACAAGAACCCGGTGAGGTAGGAATTAACATGCAATAGGTAATCATTGATCCAGCATGAGAATCTTGGATTTATTCAGTTTAAATTTACCCCACCTGTCCTGCAAACACAGATAGCCTCTCCACATTACCCTAATTAATGCCCAAAGTCTTATTACCATTTGAGGGACATACAGGTGCCTAAGAAATTGAGAACTATATTCATGGAGTGTCACCGGGCCAAATGAGTTGAAATCTACCAAGTCTTTTATGAAAAATACATACCTCTCCTGCTGGGTGTTTATAGGTGATGCTATGTTCTTTTGGCTTTCAAGGGAGGAGCACCTGACAGGTTCTTCCTTCAGTGATGGCTGGACAACTAGGGAAGAGGGTGACTGATCATCTATATGACCCACTAGTCTACTTGAACAGTGTTATTTCAAGTCATCCTCCCATCAATTTGCATACCTGGATCTTCCTGGGTAAATGATCTTCAGTCTTTTAAGGCAGCTATCCTTAGGATTGGATTCTAACCTCCCGGAACTTAAAAAAAAAAAAAAAATTAAGTAGTTCTTTTACTTCCCTTTGATCCCTCTGCTGCCTCCTCCTTCTCCACCTTCTTATTCTTTTAGCAAATGTTTTCTCTTCTTGTTCTTTCACAGTTGACAGGAAGGAGTCAAACTCAACACAAATTATTAGTAACCAAAAAAAAAAAAAGATGTCTTTTCTTCAAAATCAAGAACATAAACTTGAAACCATGCCAGAAGATGAAAGGATATTCTTAGAATTAATCTTCCAATTTCATAAAAAATGAAAAGAAAAAAGAGTTGACTTTCCTTATTAAAACATTGTGCATGTTCTTATTCTAAGACCATTTCAATCCTCATTTTACAGATTAGAAAACTGAGGCAAACAAAATTTAAATAACGAGTCAAATGTTACAGATTTACAAGCTAGACAGTCAAACCTACATGGGACTGAGAATCAAGTCTTGATATTATCCACTGAGCTTGCAGGAAATGGGCTCATGTATTTTTAGGAAAATGATCCTAGAAAAAAAGTTACAAATAATGGCTTTTAGAAAAGATTCCTTTTTCCACAGGTTGTTAGGGCATGAGCCAATAAAACATTTAGAAGTCCATGTAAGTTTCTAAAATATATATAACCAATGCATAGTAGTCCTTCACAGTGAACATTGTTCTCTGGAATTTGTAGTTTATCAATAAACCTCTAGGTACTGGTTTTTGCTCTCAGTTTAAAAAGGACTTTGATATGGTCTATATGTAACCCTACTGTTAAACTTTGCAACCAATACCCATTTTTAATGCCTTCATAGCTTTATTTCTCAATAGCTAGTGGACTATGTGTTAACTATTTTAAATAATTTTAGTCCTTAGTCCTTTGTGATCCTGTAGAAAATGGAAATAATTCTTTCTATATGAACAGCTATTGGCTTTTCACATTTCCTATGAAAATTTTTGATGAATAGAAAGTTTCTCCTCATCAGTTCTTGATATGTCTTTCTGCTTCATTTCCTGTATCAGAATATAGGAAACAAAGCATGTGTATTAAATATCATAAGAGAATCTGGCCACATGCAAAGTAAAATAGTTAATTATACAATGTTCAACTTGCTCGTTGTTGATAGTGAAATCTGCTTTTGATTAGCAATTTTCAGCTGCAGAAACTGAATATCACTTTGTACAGAAAGCTTGGTTTTCAAAATAAGGAAGTGACTGACATCTTTTTATATAACTACATGCCTTAGCTTACTGCTATACATAGTCACCTCTAAACTACTAATATTCCTTCTGTTGTACATTTTCTTTCATGGCCTGAGAACTAAGGCATCAGATGGATGGGAGTGTAATGTTTTAGACTGCAACTCAATGTTAACAGTGTATCAGTTGCTGTCCGTTGGATGTTAGAAATAGTATGGATATACTATGTCAGGTTCAACCTGTTGGACTACAGGTAATATTAGAGAAGCTTCTCCATGTTCTTTCCACACAGAATGAGGATTTTGCTTTGTCTTGTTTTTTTTTTTTTTAAGATTTTTTTATTTCTTTATTTTGAGAGAGAGGCAGTGAGAGAGCATGAGCGAGGAGAAGGTCAGAGGGAGAAGCAGACTCCCCGTGGAGCTGGGAGCCTGATGCGGGACTCGATCCCGGGTCTCCGGGATCATGACCTGAGCCGAAGGCAGTCGTCCAACCAACTGAGCCACCCAGGAGTCCCTGTCTTGTTTTGTTTTGCGTCAAGTCCATCATAAAAGACCCCTGATGATACAGTGGTTGTACCGAAGTTGGAAGAGAGCTCTAATATGAAAAATACCAAAATGAAAATGGAAATCTAACATGATAAGCCAAAAAGGTGGCGAATTCTCATAAGATTAATTCTGATAACAATAAAGGTTAAGAGGCATCAAAAATCCAATAATGATATCAGGATGATTTGAATTAAGATCTATGCAGGAGGAGAGGAAAAAAATAGAAGTCTTAGGTGATAGCAACCATCGCTTATGTAATGTAGCCGCTTAAATAGATACTGCAAACTTAAGTACAGGCTTTGAACCACTACATAGAGCATCATCAGATTATATTTAGAATGTGAACTCCTTTGCCTAAGGCAGTTTTGGCAGGTGGGAATGGTCTAAAATTCTAGAGTGGCTTTATCCAAGGAGGACCTGGGGATGTGGCTCAGAGATGCAGATACAATGCTTTCTCCTCCTACCACTGCTGATATTTCAAATTCAACTTGGAATTGGGTATCATTCTCCCTCAAACTTGTTTCTTCTTGAATACCCTCTATGAAGTTGTAAAGGGATACACTGTCATTAGGATGAAATGGGGTAATGCACCCCCTTAGCTTTCAGCCTGGCACTTAGTAAGGTCTCAGTAGGTAGAGAGCTTAGAGGTATAATGATGACTATGCATCAATTCATTTACTCCTTTAAGAACTTCATAAGGTAGGTATTACTATAACTTCCATTTTCAGAGGAGAAAACTGAGTGTCACAAAAGTCAGGTGGTTGAACCAGGATGGTTTGTAGGCTTCAGACTAGGTGGCAAGGTGAGGTCTCTCTGACCTCAGAGAAAGCTGGTTGTGTTAGCCAGTAATCTCTACAGGTTCTCCGGAGTGTCCAATATGATTGGATAAAGACGATGAAGGGGGAAGAGGTTGTTATTCCGACATTCTTTCTAGCTGATCCAAAAGACTTGCTGCTTTGCTTTGGGTTTTTAAAGCTTCCAACGCCACTCTGTCATACTTCAAATGTTCTTCTCAACTGGAGAGAGAGGGAACTGTCTTAGCCATTAAATTGGAAACATGGCCATATTCTGTTTTCTGAGTGAACTTTTTAGCACTTCAAAGACTTGGAGTACAGCTTAATGGTGTTCTGGCTGTCCCTGGAGTTAAAAGTTGAGTAGAGTGTTGTGTGCTGGTTTTTGTCCCCCTTTGGCTGATATTTAGAGAAGTAATTATTCTACTTAAGGCTTGCAAGGATGTGTGTACCATGAAACAAACAACAAAGATAGACCTCTTGAGGGGTGCCATGGATTATTTATTTTCCCCTTAATATTCCTTACTGAGAACAACTCACTGCCTACATTTTTTGACCCACTATAAATTCTTCCTTAATAGAAAGGTAAAAAGACCTTAGATCTATCTCTCTCAAATTTATATCATCACTAAATCATGCAGTAAACAACAACAAAAAATATCTTCTAGTCCTTAAGGTTGCAAAATCAGAGTTAGCTATTGCCAGGCACTGATTAAACACACCCAAAGGGGTCATTCTCCAAAGAGGCTCATGCGGTAGACCAAACAGGATCACAATTGCCCCATGATGAATTTAACCCCCTTCTATGTCCCCTCCTTTTGGCCATACCAAGTGGTAGTCCTCTTTCTCTTGTTTAGATTCCCCAAGCAGCTATTGCTTGCATTTTGACAGTTGAGGTTTGTTGATGTTGTCCTTGTCTCCCTCTCTGCTTTCTTCCTTTTTATCACATGGGTTGAGTAGTCATTATGTTCTATGTTCCTGCAGAGGAACAGGGGCAGATAAGAGGCACAGATCCTGGTCTTGAGGCATGAACTGACTAGTGTTCTATCTTCTGTATTATTAACACAGCTCCTGGTTTGAGACATTCAGGAGATGCTTAGTAGATACTGGGTAACTTGCTATGCTTAAGCATGAAGCAAGAAGATAATGAAGCTCCGATTTCCTCCCAGTAATGACCAGGAGAAGCTTTCTGAATTATCTCCACCTGTGGCATATGGAAGGGAAGAAGTAGCAATTTTAACTCCTTCCAAGTCAGGAATACTGTGTTCTGGGAGATGTGGGTCAGGTAGGTAAGAATGGATGATGGGAACTGAGCTCTAAGATGTCAAGGATTTGTGGGACTTGTGGTAACTAAGGATGGCATACTATATCTAAAGGTATCCAGATTCAAATCTCTGAAAACAAAACAAACGGAGCAAAACAGTGCCTATAGTCTTATAGGCTGCTGGCTGATGGGCTCTGATTAAAGAGAAACTGGGGCATGTTCAGAGGAGACCATCACGGATATCAAGTGTTCCATCGTGTCTTTAACCCACTGAGCCACCCAGGCGCCCCTGCGGGTTCCATCATGTCTTATGGGAAATAGTTGGACCTGGATACTTTATCCAATGTAAGCAAGATCTCAAATAGAATTTTCTTCAAATATCTGAAGGACTGACCAGAGAGGCATATGACTTCTTCAGTGTCTGAGGCTAATATCAGGAATTCAGTGGGAGAGAGAGATTTTGCTTGAATATATTTGCTTGCATTTTTAATGGATTGTGATGAATAATGAATTCCTGTCATTGGAAGTGTTAAGACTTAGCTTTGAAGAACTTAGAGCTGGCATGTTGAGGAGGGGTTGAAATTGAGGATATTTATGATCTTTATCAATTTTTCTAATTATTGATTCCGTGAAGGTCAAGGTGTAGAGAGACATTCTGTGTGCATGGATAAGTGTGAACAACTTTTCATGAACAATTCCTTGCAGATGCAGATGAGTACTTTGTCCACTTTGCCAGTGGTGGGCTGGATATGTGCTGAATGGAGGTACAGAGGCCTTCAGTCTTAGGGATCTGAGACAAATCTCAAGCTGGACATGTGTAGAACACTGGAAAAATATTATGGACCTCATAGCTTAGCTGTCATCAGTATTGATGAATATTTAGAAAACATATTCACTCCATTACTAAATAAATAATACCTGTAAAGTCTAAAGAAAAAGAAAGTAATCAGCTATCTGCCTAGGGAATTGTTATATATCCTAGCATAACAAATTAGCCCAAACCACTGTGTCTTGAAATAACAATAATCTTTTATTATTGCATGACTTTTGTGTATATAGAAGCCCCCGAGCGGCCTGGCTGAGCAGTTCTGATTCAGGGCATCTCATGAACTTATAATCAATATATCACCATTGGTAGGTTTGACTGAGTCTGGAGGGTTTGCTTCCAAAGTGGTTCACTCACATGGCTGCCAGGTTGGTGCTGGCTACCTGTAAGAAGCCTCAGTTCCCTCCCACTTGGCCTTCTGCAGAGGTCCTTTTCAGTGTTTTCATAGTATGGGGATTGGCTTTCCCAAGAGTGACAGATCCAAGAGAAAGTAAGGCAGAAGCCACAACATCTTTTGACCTCAGAAGTCACACTCCTTTGTTTTGCAATATCCTATTGATTTTTTAGGCTAGTCCTATTCATTGTGGGAAGGACTACACGAGGGCATAAGTACAGAAGTCAAGAATCACTCAGGGCTGTCTTGGAGGCTGGCTATTATGTCTCATTAGCCCTACTCTTGTGGATTCATGTCTCAAATATTCATCCACATTTGAAATATCTTAGTCAAGAAAAGTTTCATCATAATTCTCTCTTAGGGTTATGTTGTTTGTTGTTTAAGTTTTTCATTCTGAAGTCACTCATAAGGGTGTTTTGAAGGATAGCCTGACAGCTTCCATCCTGGATCCCTTGGAGTGCAATTCCTCACATAGTCTTTTGTACTTAACAACCAAAGGACAAGTGGGCTGGGAAAAGCTCCTACAAGGAGATATTGAACAACCTAATATTATTGGTCCTTTGTTTGAAAATTTTAACGAAGGGCTAAAAATGTTCAGGTCTTACAATCTCTGGTATATAATTAAAGCATATTTACGTAGAGAATTAAGAAGTTATCTGCCTAGCCAATTATATTTATGTATATGAAATTCATATTGTTCTTCATTGCTTTATGACACTTAATCTACGGCTCAAATCCTGACAAACTTGACTATTTTCTCAGTAAGAGAGTCATGAAAAGAAGGTTATATCGAGTCCATTCCATCAGCTTTTTGATGGGCTTACTAAACCTATCAAAGAATTGCTGTGTCAGAATATGTCACTTTTTAAAAATAGGTGCTTGTGTGAGATATTTTTGTTTTTCTGGTTACAATTTTGCAGCACTGTTGGTTGCTAATTTTTTTTTCTCTCTACCACAGATTGTTATGGTATTTAACGTTTATGTGTTCTCTCTTAGTACCAACTGGGGCCATGGCCAAAATTCTGATTGGGAGTGGGTGGTGGGGTTGGAAACTATATATATAATGGCTGAACAGCTGTGATAATCTATGTTTTTGAGGCAATAATCATGAATAATGCAAACTTAGCTATTAAAATAGAATGGGGGATGACATCTTGTTGGGTGGGAATTTTAAGGAAAAGCTATAGTTTTAGAGTTATACTGATAATACCTATGGCTAGGTGTCAACATTATTACTCACTGTGCACTCAGTTTGAGGATAAAAATGTAACATCTTTCATTTAACCCCTGAAAAACAGGTGACAGAAAATCTATACGATATCTTCTTTGAGAAGTCTTCCCTAAATTGGGTCAGTGCTCTTGCTGAGTGCTCCCATAGCTCCCTGTCTTTATCCACTGTTAGCAGTTATGATGACTCATTGACTTGTTGGTATCTCTCACAAAAACATTGACTCAGTGAGACAGGGTCATTATTAAATTCCCAGCAATTTCTTCCCTTTGGGTATTAACATGGCTACCAGAAAGCCTCAGTCTTACTGAGAAGAGAGTTTCCACTACAAGTATGAAGCACCTCATTTTCATGAGACCTCCTAGAGTCAGCTGTTCTCCTATGCAGTTCACTCTCCTCAGGGGGACAGAAATATATTAATTGGCATGAGTGGTCTCTAGGTAAAAGACCTACCAAGGATGTGGAACTTGAAGCCTTTGACTACTGACTTGGCTCAGACAAAAAGAGAGAAGTGAGGAAGGCATCCCAACCAGTCGAACCGTGGGAGCAAAGACAAAGAATGGATATGGAGAAACTCGAGAGGCAAGAAACTATTGGCAGTAGTATTTGAACCTGTTTTCTAAACACGAATAGCACAAATTACCAATATGCTACATTGCTCTCCTATAAATGGTATTTTATGCCATTCTTTATACCGTGATAGACTAAGTCATTTCAAACCCTGGGCAGGGTAAGACATCTCCAAACCATCTGGAGAAGGCAGAAGGAGTTGATGTTTTTAGCACTCCATGTATTGGTAGAGCAGCTCTTACCCACCTGGGTGCTAAACTTAGGTATAACAATAAAGCTGCTGGAGCAACAAAAGAAAGAGAACAAGTGACTCAATGTGGTTTCTGAAAGTAGAAAGCAGATATATTAATCTATAAAGACAACGGTTTTCTTGAAATGAATCCTAAAGCAGAAATTAACTTAGGGTTCTTAAGCAAAGGGTTTTGAGACAAAGTGGTGGGTTATGCTTAATCGATAGCTGTTCAAAGATTAAAATGTTACTGGTTCATTGGCTACACTGTGCGTGACGGATAAAAGTAACAGGTACCTCACATTTCACTTTCATTAAGTGATCATATGCCTTGCAACCCCTCACCTCCATAGTTGCTGGTGTTCTTTTTGTCTTTCCCAAACACAAACAAATGTGGTGTTCATACATGTGCAAAAGCAAAACACCCAGGCTCTCGGGACATTTGAAATATTATATGATGCCTGATGTGTTTAAAAGAACACTTTGTGTTGGTGTCTTTGCACTGAGGTCATTTTCTCTGTTGAAATTTTAAATGCATGCAAAATATCATTAAGTAGTTCAGAATGTGATTTATTATTAATTGCCACTAAGATTTACTGTAAGCCTCACTATGTGTTAGGCCCTGGTGCCAACCACCTTACAAGTGTAATCTAATTTAACTGACCAGTATTTGTATAAATTAATAGTGGTTTGGATAGAGGGGAGGCAATATATTCACCTCCTTTCTTGGAATTCACATTAGAAGCAAGGTCATTCCTTCCTTATCTCCCTGTTTGAATTAAAATAAGTGGGCTAGGACATTGGTTTGTGTTTCCTCCCCAGATCCATATCATTCAGGATCTGTCTACAACTGTGAGCAAGGCAGCTGTGAGTTTCTGTCCCTGCCAGATGTTTCAGGCCATACTGAGAGGCAGACAAATGTGTCCAGTGGAGCAGTCACCACTTGTATTGGTGCCCTTGTCTTTGGCAGATCCAAATAACCTCACCGAGCAGTTGGGAAATGCTGAAACTCTTCCCTGGTTGGGATAGTGGTTAGGTGCCCTCACTTAACACAGTGGTTGAAAAAAAAAACCCAAAAAACAAATATATTTTGTTCACGTTTTAGTCCCAATATTTAAAAAAAAACAAATATTCAAAGTTTCTAAATCATAAATATTTAGGTAATAAGTGGTAAATAAATTCCCTAAAATTAACCGGTCAAATTTGGAACACTAGGTTTGCACTTAATGAATAATTCTTATGCTAAAACACAAATTCCCATTTCCCAACTGCCAGTGAGATCTCAGAACCATAACCATCCTTAATTTGTGTATGTTTTTGTGGGTTAATTGCAGTAAGGTACTGTGGCATGCTTTTGTTTTAATATTGATGCAGTAGCCTCAAGTGAAATAATTTTCATCATTCTATTTGGTCTTACATATTTCTGGATATCTTTTTTGAGTATAGTGGGATGGTATGCTAAATGTTCATCTAATAAAAGAAGTTTAAAAAAGCCCAGAGAATTACCAGTCTGGGATTTTCACCTAGAAACATAATGATCCAGTTCTATGACTTGGCTGGCTCCACAGGAAGGTAGAATCACTTCTGGCCAGCTGTTGCTTCTATAGCATCTTGGCTGTCACTAGCAGGAGAAAATGCTTTTCCTTCCCCCAGGCAGAAATAAATTTGGAATTTGGGGAAGCATTGAGGAAAAGGTCAAGCCTGGTGGGAAAGGGCGTCTGAAGCAGCTGGTGAATGCTACTTTTGTTCTTACAAATCACTGGCTACTTCATATTCTAGAAAACATCTACAAAAATCTCTGAAGTTTCCTTATAAGTATTGGTCTTTGTTATTCAAAATTCACATTATGAGTTATGCAGTGATGACCTCAGATGTTGGCAACAGACACCAATATTCAACTTTCTCCGGTAAGGTGAAAGAATGTGTCACTTAGCTAGTGAGTGAACCTAGTTAACTGCCCAGCATGAAGATCTCCTTGGGGCTATGATATTTGACTATTTCCTACATTTAGTAACATTTGCCCATTGATTAAAACAATCACAGCAATGTTGTTTCTTTGGGAAAATGGCTCCCAGGTGAAGGTAAATTGGAGTAAAGGTTGAAAGATGGGTTATTGGTAAGGTGAGGATATTCAGAGGAATTATGTTTCTTGGTGTGATTAAAAAGGAAGCTGTCACCCTGTATTAATCAGTTTGAGCATCTGTGATGATCTCATTATGTATTTTGTTCTCATCGTCAGGACATGGATGTCATTTAATGTGTGTGCTTTAGTAGACAGTTTTATTTTAGTGTAAATAACAACATGTTTAGTGGAGTAATCACCATTTGGGATGGGACAAAAATAAATAAAAAATGACTTAGCCTTCAATGATCCTCATCTTCTAAACATTTACCAAACCTGACATTGGTGTCTTTACCCACCTATGACACTGTGTATTTTCCAAAATTAAATTAAGAGAGAGAGTTAAAAAGGAAAAAGAGAGAGAGAGAGAAAAGAATCAGCACAGTGCTGGTTAGAAGCCAACCTTGCTCTTACAGATAAAGAGAGGACAGAGATGACATCATTGAAAATGAATAAGGATGTTCAAAAGTTCTCTTCTTCGTTAAAGCAATGAGAAAACTGGAAGATGTTATCCAAATCAACATTTTCAGAACCTTGGAAATTAACAAAGTCTTGTAGCACTCTGGGGAATGTTCATGAAAAGAAAGACCGGTGAATCTTCATAAGAAGAGTGAGCTTTGTTACATGTTAACTTGCTCTATTCCCATCTCTTTCTCTATAGCTCCACAATAACATCGAAAGCAGCAGACCACAGTCTTGGTGAAAACATTATGGGACAGAAGGTGGCTGGAGCTGCTTCAAAGCCACATTCCTAGAGAACTGTCATTATTTCACCTGTCTGATGGTTCCTAAGATGACTCCAGTTATAAAGCTGCCTTATTTGACGAGGCTTAAAGCTCATGCATTGTAGAATGCTTTAATGAGGAAAGACTTTTTCCTGGGACATCTGTCAAAAATGTGTAGGGACGATTGTTTCACTTTGTGGTTTCCTGAGGCAATGGACAACAATTGAGGCAAACAATAAGCTAACCAAAAATGCTTAATAGAAAGAGCTGGGAAATGAGAAAATCTATAAAGGCTTTGGAAAACTCTCACCTATTTCTGGGAATTTAGGAAGCCTTACACATTTGTAGGTCTGTACACATTCCCAGGACTGTATGAATGCTTAGGAAAGACCTGAGTTACATATCCTAAGCTCTCACCTTTGGCTAACCTTGATGTTCTGTGTAAGCATGAAGTGAAGACTATGGTAAAATTGTCAAATGACTGACTGAGTTTAAGATATGCCCCAACATGCAGGGGCACCTGGGTGGAACAGTTGGTTAAATGTTTGACTCGGTTTCAGCTCAGGTCATGGGCTCAGGATGTAGGATAGAGCCCCATGTCAGACTCTGTGCTCAGCATGTGGAATCTGCTTGAGATTCTCTCTCCCTCCCCCTGCCCCTCCCATTTGTGCTCTCTCTCTCTAAATAAATAAATGTCTTTTAAAAAAGAGGAGATGTGCCCCAACATGCACATGGTACTCCTAAGCAAAGACTAGGATGCCTATTGGTTTTCAGTGTTTAAAATCTCTGTTTAATAATTAGCAATCACTAAGCTAACTGAGCAGAAATTTCATTGGCCAAATAAGGCAAAGAATACAGATTTTACAGAATTAGTTCAGAAACATCACTAGAGAAACAATAATCAGCAATAATAACAAGCCTAGGGTGGAGATTATGATTTTCAAAATTTCTACATGTTATATAAATGTCCGGTTTTCAACAAAAATTATGAGACATGCAAAGAAATAAGAATGTATAGCTCATCAACTCTTATTTATTTCAGTTCCATCAAGTGATGAACAAATAAAGAAGATATGATACACACACACACACACACACACACACACACACTGGACAGTTACTTAGCCATAAAAAAAACCCTTGCCATTTGCAACAACATGGATGGGGCTAAAGAGTACTAAGCTAAGTGAAATAAGTCAGAGAAAGATAAATACCATGTGATTTCACTCATTGTGGAATTTAAGAAACAACACAAATAAATAATGGGGGGGGAAAGAGAGAGACAAACCAAGAAATAGACTCTTAACTATACAGAACAAACTGATGGTTACCAGAGGGAAGTGGATGGGGGTGGGGAATGAGTTGAATTGGTGAAGGGGTTTAAGGAGTATACTTGTTGGAAGGAAGGAAGGGAAGGGAAGAGAAGGAAAGGAAGGAAGAGAAGGGAGGGAAAGGAGGAAAGGGAAAGGAAGGGAAGGGAGGAAGGAAGAAAGAAAGGAAGGAAGGAAAGAGAAAGAAAGAAAGAGAGAGGGAGAAATGGAGAGAGAGAGGGAGAAAGGGAGAGAGAGAGGGAGGGAAGGAGGGAAGAAGGAAGGAAGGAAGGAAAAGCTCAAACGTGAGAAAGAAGCAGTTGATTAAACTCCCTGAGAAATCCCAGATGTTGGACCAAACTGGGTATTTTAAATAAGTTAAAAAAAAACTGAAGGAAATCATGTTTTTGAAAGTAAGGACAATATGAGAACGGCTTCTTACCAAATAGAAACTACCAATAATGATATAGAGGTCATAAAGAAAGAACCAAATAGAAATTCTGGAGTTGAAAGGTATGATAGCTGAAATTTTGAAATTCACTAGAAGGACTCAGTGGAAGAATTGAGTACGTAGAAGAGAGGATCATTGCATCTAAAGGTAGGACAACTGAGATTACCCAGTCTGAGGAACAGAAAAGAAAAGGAAGGAAGAAAAGTAATCAGAGCCTCAGACACCCAATGGACATTCACAGATATTGTGTACACACACTGGGAATCCCAGAAGGGGAAAAGAGAGTAAAAGTAGAAAGAATATCTGAATATGGCTAAAGCTTCCCAAATTTAATGAAAAGCATTTATTTATACATCCAAGAAGCTCAATACGCTCAAAGCAGGATACCCTCAAAGAGATTCACACCTTAGATAAAACATAATCAAACTGTTGAAAGACAGACACAAATAGAAAATCTTGAAAGCTGCAAGAGAGAAATGAGTCCTCATTTAAAGGATTATCAATAAGATTAATCCCTGACTTCTCATCAGAACCCATGTAGGCTAGAAACAGTATGGTGATATATTCAATGTGTCCAGAGACAAAGACTATCAACCAATAAATCCATCAAAACTATCCTTTAAAAATTAAGGAGAAATTAAGACCCTCTGAGATAAACAAAAATTGAGAGAATGCTATATTTAAAAATTCACTAAAAATGGGCCAAAACCCTAAATGTAAGAACTAAAAAACTTGGAGGAAGACACAGGTCTAAATCTTTATGACCTTGTATTAGGCAATCATTTCTTTTTTATGACACCTAAAGCACAAGCAACCAAAGAAATCAACAGGTCAAAGGACACCATCAAAAAAGTAAAAAGACAATCCCCAGAATGGAATAAAATATTTATGTACATACACACACACACACACACACACACACACACACACACGGTAATACACTCTTTTCCTATATATGTTGAGTTGATTTTTGTATATGACATGAAGTGGTGTCAAGCTTCCTTCTTTTGCATGGGGTTATTCAGTTGCCCCTGTACCATTTGTTGAAAAGACTGTTCTTTCCCAGTTGAATTATGTTGACACCTGTGTGGAAAATTAATTGACCATGAAGGTATGAGTTAATTTCTGGTTACCTAATCCTATTCCCTTAATTTATATGTATATCCTTATGCCATTACCACACAGTCTGGATTATTGTAATCATTAAGCTTTGATACTAGCTTCAGAAGGAGTTAAGATTGGACTTAAGAGAAGTGATCATCAGTTTAACAGGCAGCTGACACGAGACGCACATTGCTTCTCTACATTCAATGCAATGAAATTTCCCACAATGCATTTTGCAAATCAGGCTCATGGCAAGGCAGAAAGCCAGCCATATTCGCTTGTTTGACCGAATGAACAAAGAAACATCATGTGGGAGTGTGACATTTCTAAAACTTGAGTAATCCAAGTACCATTGCAGTATTTTTTGCTGTAACCACTTACCAACTCTTTTGTCATTTTTTCTATGAATTGATTTACTTAAATGCCTAATTGTTTTATTTATTCATTTAGTTATTTAGTTATTTATTTTTACAGTCTTGAGGTCTTTTACTTTTTTTTTACTTATCTTTTTTACTTTTTTTTTTAACTTACTTTTTTATTTACTTACTTTTTTTATACTTATCATACCATGAATTCCTAGGGAATGTGTTCCAGCAGCTAAGGCTCCTTTCTGTTGGTTCTCACAAAGTGTGCTTCTCTGGTTGGGGCCAGCTGGTGCTTCCGTTGAACCTTTCTCTTTGGCTTCCTTCTCTTGCTGAGCATTTCCTTCTCACACTTCAGGAAGCTGTCTTGGCTCTTTGAGTGCTTAATATGCTTTGTGTTGGTCATTTGGCAAATTACAAGAAGATGGAGGTTCTGGTCAAAAGGCAAAACCCTAATTGTTTCAAATGACAAATCTGTATTAAGCACGTTGTAAGAAGTGATATCTGTGAAATCATGGATTTTACGTGTTAGCATTATGTCTTCTAATACATGTTAGAATAAAGACAGAATTATTAAAAATAAAGATGGTACTCTTTTTTTTAATATTGAGGGGTTTTTTTAATTGTCTTATGTTAGTCACCATACAGTACATCATTAGTTTTTGATGTAGTGTTCCAAGATTCATTGTTTACATATAACACCTAGTGTTTGATGCAATATGTGTCCTCCTTAATACCCATCAGCAGGCTAACCCACTCCCCTATACCCAACCCCCCTCCAATCCTCAGTTTCTCATAGTCCACAGTCTCTCATGGTTCATCTCCTCCTCTGATTTCCCCACCTTCATTTTTCCCTTCTTTCTCCTAATGTCCTCCATGCTATTCCTTATATTCCACAAATAAGTGAATCCATGTGATAATTGACTTTCTCTGCCTGATTTATTTCACTCAGCATAATCTCCAGTCCCACCCATGTTGATGTAAAAGTTGGGTATTCATTCTTTCTGATGGAGGCATAATACTCCATAGTGTATATGGACCATATATTCTTTATCCATTCATCTTTTGAAGGGCATCTCAGCTCTTTCCACAGTTTGGCTATTGTGGACATTGCTGCTATGAACATTGCAGTACATATGGCCCTTCTTTTCACCACATCTGTTAAAGATAAGAGTACTTAAAGATAAGAGCTCTTAACACTTAACATTTTTAGGAGCCATAAGGCATATGAATAACCAATTTTAAGAGGTACTGCTGTTTATGGAGAGGCTTCTTTGGATTTATTTGGCTAGATTTCTAATTCCATTATATTGGTTTTGTGATCCTTGATGAACAATGCAAAATTCAGTGGCCTTATCTGAAAAATGTGAGCAAAGTATGTCACCCATATTATCTATCATTTCCTGAGGTTCTGCTGGAAGACTGATCTTAGAATAGCCTACCAGAAATTACATGGCTAGGTTGTTCATTTCCTATTGTTGTGGATTGAATTGTGTCCCCCCAAAAGATATGTTGAAATCTTATCCCCTAGTACCTGTTAATGTGATCTTATAGTAGGGTCTTTCCAAATGTAATAAAGTTAAGATTAGGTCATACTTTGTTAGAATAGGCCCTAAATCTAATGACTGCTATCTTTATAAGATTAGGGAAATTTGGATTCATACACATTGTGAGAATACCATGTGATAATGGAGGCAGAGATTGGAGTGATGGGTCTACAAACCAAAAAACAGAAGGATTGCCAGAAGGTAAAAGTAACAAGGGAAGATTCTTCTCCAGAGCCTTTTGTGGGAGCATGGCCCTGTGACACCTTCATTTCAGTCTTCTATCCTCCAGGCTAAGAAAATAAATTTCAGATGTTTTAAGCCACCTGGTTTATAGAAATCTGTTACACATCTCTAGAGAAATAATACAGCTATCCGTTTGTGTTTTTTTTTTTTTTATAAGTAAGGTAGATGAAGGTGGGGATCTTGCATTTTCATTCACTGCTGATTTTCAGATCCTGGACCACTTTCTCATATTTGGCAAATGAAGTTGACCCTTGGACAACCTGAGTTTAAGCTGCACAGGTCCACTTACACATAGGCTTTTTTCGATAAATTCAGCACAGTAAGTGTATTTTCTCTTCTCTTATTTCCTTAATAACTTTTGTCTAGCTTCCTTTATGGTAAGAATACAGTATATAATATATATAACTTTAAAAATATGTGTCAATTGACTGTTTATATTATCAGTAAGGCCTCCAGTCATTAGTAGGTTATTAGTAGTTAGGTTTTAGGGAAATCAAAAGTTATACATGGATTTTTCAACTCAATGGGGTATTAGCACCCCTACCCCCTGCATTGGTAGGGTCAACTGTAGTCAGTTCATACTTTCTTGAGTGAATCAACCCATAGGCCTCTTTAAAATCCTGAGTTATACATTCATTGTATTATTTTATAAACCAAGCCTTAAAGTGTATAAGAAACATGGCTAAGGTTACACAGCTAGTAAATAGTGAACTAGGATTCAAATTTAGTTGATCTAATCCCCAAATATCTGTCATTTTCACCATACTCTGCCTACTGCAAAATATAGAACAAGAATCAAATGATCTTAGAAAGTCCTTTGAAGCTGAGAACCATGGTTCTATGATAACACATAACCTTTTTAGAAATCATTGCTTAATATCAAGTTATCACTTGGAAAAATATTTATTGAAGTTAGAGCCCCTAGAGGGAAAAGCAATAACAACTAGTTTTCTTTTTTTTATTCAGTAAATATTTATTAATCACTTACTATGTACCAGAACCCATACATATTTTACTTGATAGATCACTTCATATACTTTTATATTAGTCTTGCCAAGTTGAAATAATTATCATTTCCATTTTATATATGAAGAAACTGAAACAAAGTAAAGTCATAAAACGTGCTGAATGTCATAGCTAGGAAGTAGCCAAACATAGATTCAATCCAGACTTTGAAATTACAAATCTCTATTATCTGAAATGCTTGTACCCTCCCTTTTCATACTGCACCCTTTCCACCAGGTCCTAGTTCAGCATATTGCAGCTCAGAAAGCCTTTTTCTAATGTTATGCATCTTATGGAATGTTCCTTACTTGTACCGCTCATCTGGCACTTCTTTCTCCCTTGCGGTCCACGTCTAGAGCTACCCCATCAGCCTCCTATGCTTACACACAACAAATACATAATCAACATGGCTCCAGTTAGTTAATTGTGCAAAGGAAGGTGCTGTGTGGGGACCCGAGCATATTTTCCAAATTTATTAGAATGACCACATTTCGAACTGTTTCAAGCTACCATGTTGGTTCCAAACTTCTCAAAAAGTTTTTAGTCACTTGCACTAGTATCTCTTGGGGTGCTTGTTAAAAACACATTTTCCTGGGCTTTACTTCAGACTTACTGAATCAAAGTATTTCTAGGAAGGGATCTTCCTAAATTCAACATATGTTATTCCCATTGTCTGCCGTGTCTCCTCCCAGTTTAATGACTTCAACAGAAAAATTCTCTTGGGGGCACCCAGGTGGCTCAGTGGGTTAAAGCCTCTGCCTTCGGCTCGGGTCATGATCCCAGGGTCCTGGGATCGAGCCCCATGTCAGGCTCTCTGCTCAGCAGGGAGCCTGCTTCCCCCTCTCTCTCTCTGCCTGCCTCTCTGCCTACTTGTGATCTCTGTCAAATAAATAAATAAATAAATCTTAAAAAAAAAAAAGAAAAATTCTCTTGTTTTTCAGGTGTTAGCTGAGATGTCCCTATCTCTAAGAATATTTTTCTTCACCCCAGACTAATGGTGAGATGCTCCTCTTTTGTGTTCCCATTGAGCTTCTTGGTATCTAGCACCCTGTATGCTCTTAATATCCTTGTGTCTTTACTGATAAGCCTATTTTTCACATCCCTGTGAACTCTTTGGGACCAAAGATACTATCATACTATCATACTATGATACATACTATCAATATCCCAAGAACTTACACAATCTTTGGCATATAGCAGTTGGTCAATAATAGACAAATGGACAAGTAAGAAGAGATAATGATATTGATGAGTCATTAGGAATGCTTAATTTCTACTCAAATTTCTACCAAGAACATGCAAGGACAGAATATGTCTTCTTTATTTAGTGTTAGCATGGAGATCACATTTTGTCCCCCACACTCAGCCATTTTCTCAGTTACAGGGTTTGAGTTAGAATTAATGGTCATAGAAAGGCAGAAGGAAACCACAAGAGTTGATTTGTTTGTCTTACTCATCTAGTTTGAAAAGGACACGAATGCAGTAAATTTAGATGTTAATGGTACAACAATCATAGCCTCCTAAATAATTCTGGGCAAGGTTGACATGGTTTCTGTTGAAATGCATGAAGAAACCCAGTTATGACAAACACATAATTTTGCAAATCACAGTATTTCAAACAAAACACACCCTTTTGGCAATACAGGCTAACTGCAAATTAAGGCAGCCAACATTCCTTTCTTTTAAAAACTAGGATGTTTTCCTTTTCTGATACCACATGGCAGGTGTTCCATTCATTTGTAGGCCCTTAAATGCTTACAGATTGGACTTAAATAACTAGTAGCCTTCACGCTCATGTATGTGAAAAAGAAAAAGAAAATGCTTTTGGGATTCCTTTCCTTTGTGGTTCATATATTTACACAAATTTGCCCTTGGAGAGGACAGAAAAACTTGCTTTGCTCACCCAAACAGTAAGTTAGGTGTTTTGGTGAGGTGGTAGTGTGTAAAAAGACTCTTGATTCATAATAGAAAATATTCTTAGGTCTGGTCTTGAGTTTGTCTCTACTCAGATGGCTTTGATAAGACTTGATTTCTATTGTATTTTTTATCTCCTAATCTGTCAGAGGAACAAAATCCTAGCTCCTTTGTTAGCTTATATTTTTAATTCTGAGGATTTAATAAGGCAATGCACTAAGGAGCGTTTACCTTCTATTTAATAAGCAGTTGCTTAATAAATATCAAGAATAAATAAATAAGTAAATGAACCAATGTGTATAAAGGAGCTTTGGAAGCATGGAACTACCCAAGAATAGGAAGCCTGCCATAGGGTCAGATATTTCCGAAGAAAATTATTTCTGTAGGATTCAGGCTTCTTCCTGCTTACCCAGAATCTGTTAATCTCATCATCTGAACCCTATGCTCTGTCAAACTAGTCCTGAGAAAAAAGGGCTACACATTGGATAAATTTTGATGAAAGGAGAAACATTAAGGACTTACCATAGGAAGGAATGATTGGTGCCCAGGTAGAATGTTTCAGGGCAGACCCCTAGATTGCCCTATATTGGGGTCGGAAGCAACAAAAAGGTGGTAGGAGCAGGTAGGGAGAGCTGAAAAGGCAGCTTTTTGTACTAATTGAGAAAATTTCCAACTTCTTTTTTTTTTTTTTTCCCCACCGTAGGGGGCTGCTTTTATTTTTATTTTTATTTTTTTATTTTTTTAATTTTTATTTTTTATAAACATATTTTTATCCCCAGGGGTACATGTCTGTGAATCGCCAGGTTTACACACTTCACAGCACTAACCATAGCACATACCCTCCCCAATGTCCATTACCCCACCCCCCTTTCCCTCCCCCCTCCCCCCAGCAACCCTCAGTTTGTTTTGTGAGATTAAGAGTCACTTATGGTTTG